>SNQJ01S0018239.1:51202-67361 GCA_010110895.2 Picea sitchensis
ACCACTCATTCCATTCAATATGGAACTGGCATGGCATTGATATTTCACCTATACTTAACTCACCACTCATTGGTTTTTACTTCCACAAAACCCTTTGTCATTTTTATCGTTGAGGTTCTACCTGCATGGAGCATCAAAAATATCAACATCAAATGTTCCAATGATGATGACGTTGGTGGTTATTTAATCTCATATCTGACGGTCCTCATAACCCGACAGGAAATGATTTATATATCATCATCACCTACATATTACATAACGATTATCGACCACACTCCTAACTTATTCCATGAAAAATAGGTGGGACATACAAGGATTCAAGGATGATATTTCAACTCGCCATTCTTCCATCAAATGGTTGTCGTTTCACTCCGAATATATTTTTTGTCATCGACTCATCCTTCGGGTACTACCCAAACCTCCACTCCCCATATTTCGATGAATAAATGTGATTTTGCCAAATCCAGATCTAACGGTCTAGATTGAAAAAAAGGTCTTAAGGCTTCCAGACTTCTCTAGGGCTACTGAATTCCATCAACCACTCCCCTGGTGACACTTTTAACTACAAGGGACACACTAGAAACACTATTGGTCTACCACATTATTGGTACATCATTACTTCCTTCTCACTTAAATGAAATCTAAGGATGAGATCACTCTCGTCCATGTGTCAATCAATGACGCTCTCCTCTTTCCCAAGTCCTTCATCATCAATACTCTTCTAGGAAAATTTACCCCAACTTCATTGATCTCCAATATCCCAATGACGATATGGCTGGAAAAAATGACCCATATCTTCTCAGGGTCACTCCTGACATACTGATGATCCTTGTCGCACCTTATTCTTTCATCATCATTGTTGGACTCTACATAAGTTCCAACACTCTATTGTTCACAATAACGATTCCTTCTTGATGAATGGTTGATATCCACTCACCCTGCCAAATTAACGGCTATAAATTATCTCAAATTAACACAGGGTTTTCTACTAGTTAAGGCTATGATTTGGGGACTTAGCCAATATTCATGGTTCTGCAAGGTTCAGATCACATCTTCAAGAGTTGAAAAACACTCTGAGAGCATCACTGGCCTCTCAAATTCATAAAAAGGAAGATCTTTCATATCTTGCAAGATTTCCACATAAGATCATAACTTCCTCAAGACTCCAAGTCCTCTATTCCTCACATGGATCTCTCTGGACAACAGAATACTCACATCACTAATTAAATGATGTTTTTTTTCATGTCTTGGAAATTTCCTCTAAAGCTACAAGGTTCATAAGGACAAATATTGTCCACACTTATTCAATTCAAGGTTTATCAAGTTAAACTATGCTTACAACAACATATTCTAGTTATTCATAGGTTCCATTTATTGATTACAATAATTTAAATTTCACATATTGATCAAACAATTACATACATACATCATTCACACACAATTATGCAAATCAATTTAAAAAATTATATGATCAGGGAAATTGGCAATACCAACTGACTGATTGAGGATGTCTTTCCTCCCAACCTTAGGCCATACTGTAGAGTGTCTTTCTATAGTATGCCACCCCCATGCTAATCCATGATACCACAATGTGAATGATTTAGTTGATTTCCAAATCCAAGATGATCCAAGAAGGTTACCCTCCTTCCTCCTCTGACAAAATCAAAAGTTTCCCCCCCTCTTCTCACTGATCTCAGGAGCTCTACAAGTTTATCAGGTGGTTTCTCAATTGGATTTCCTCTACACAATGGAGTCCCTTCCTTGATATATATTTCCTCAACGTCTTACCCTTATAAGTGTCCATTTTTATCCAGTAAGAACCTAGTTGTATTCCTTTTTTTCTCCAGTCAGGATTTGGGTCTTCTATGTTTCACGATGATCAATGTTAAGTTGGACGAGTTTCCTATTTTCTTCAAGGAAACTCTCTCTTCTCTTTAAAATTTACTCCTGAACACCTTTTCTATCTATGTCGTTACTCTCTGAGTCTGTGACTCGCTGGTTATTTTCCAGGTTATCTCCTCTCATCTCTTATGTATGCGCTCCCTTGTGTTCACCCTTACTTTCCTTTGATATCACCCTCCACTTGTGGAGTGTCTAGTCTGGTGGTATTGTTCCACCTCTGGTCTCTTCCTCCTCTAAACCTCTTGGGATTCTTGTAGTTTTCTAGAGATGCAACCCGTAGTCCATAATTCCCACTCTGAAGGGGAAATCCATGGTGTCCAATTGTAAAGTCCTTTTAATCATCCCTTTCCTTCTCCAAGAGACCAATCTATCAATAGTTATTAAATGTTCCAACCACCTTTATGGTTTCCATTACTAGTCACGTGTATCCATACAGATATGGTACAATGGAAGGTGTAGGTTTATTCTTTGCAATTATAACTTATCTTATTTAACAAGCTACATGTTTTCTTCATAAAAACAACTCAAATCTACTTCACTCAACCAATTCATGCTTCATCAATTCCCACTTGTGTATCATGGCCAATATCTTCAAGGTTGTTCCCTCTTAGTCAACTATTTTGTGTCTTCATTAATTAAAACACAATTACATGTTTCATAAACATAATCATATAAATTCTTAGCATAATTACAGTCTTGGGGGAAAACATGTTGTTACATTCCCCTCCCCCTTAAATAAACATTGTCCTCGGTGTTTAAAACACCATGTATATACAATTATATAGAAAAAAAAAAATGGGTATTTCAATATCATGGCATCTTACAGGTCCCATGTAGCCTCATCTTCTCCAAAGTGCTTCCATTACACCTTGACCTACATGATGTCTTGGTTTCTGAGCATTGTTTCTCTCTTGTCCAAGATTCATTGAGGTTTGGACTGGAATTCTCCCTCTAGTTCCACTTGTATCATATTCCAATCAATAACATGATTAGAATCATGTAAATATTTATTTAAAAAAGACACATGGAAACCCATCATGAGCTCTAACAATAGGTGGTAATKCAAGTATGTATGYTRCAGGCCCCACTCTCTTAAGGACTTGAAATGGTCCACAGTAGTGGGGTGCTAACTTAGCACACTTCCCCATTCTCAGGGAACTTCTCTTGGGTTTCACTTGGTAATACACATGATCCTCCACTCTAAACTCTCATTGATTTGTATTTCTATATGCATATATATTTTCTCTATCCTGGGAAACCTTCGCATTCTGACTTATCTTAACCATGACATGTTCCAACAATTCCGGTCCAAGTGTTATTTTATTCATTGGAGTATCCAAACTAATTGGAAATCTACACATCCTACCATATATAATCTCAAACAAGCTCATTTTCAATGAGTCATGATAACCATTGTTGTAGGAAAACTTAACCAGGGGTATGTACTCTTCCCATTGCTTAGGCTCATGCATAAAATGCATCCTTAACATGTCTTCTAATGTTTTTTTCACTCTCTCTCTCTCACCATATTTTTTAGGATGGTATGTTGCGCTAAATTCCAATTGTGTTCCCAAGCCTATAAACAAGCTCTTCCAAAAACTTGAGGTGAACTTGGCATCATTGTTTGAGATTATGGTCTTGGGAAAACCATGCAATATGAAAATTTATTTTATAAAGATGTTAGCAATGTATATGCCTTTGAAAGTAGACTTGATAGGAATAAAATGAGTTTCCTTTCTCATCTTCTCCAATACAACCATGATCACATCATGTTACTTGATTGTCCTTGGTAGACCTGTAATGAAATCCATGGAAATTATTTCCCATTTCCACTCTGGAATGTGCAAAGGATGCAATAACCCAACATGTTTTTTCTCAACCTTTATCTACTGACACTCCAGGCATTTTTCAATGTACTAAGAAATGTCATGCTTCATTCAAGGCCAATAATACAACTTCCTTTTTGTTGTCACCATTTTCTGGTAACCAGGGTGACCTACATATGGTATCCTATGGAACTCATCCATAACCAAGCATCTCAAATATGTTGAATTAGGAACATACAACCTATTGTTATACAACAACAAACTATTGACTTCAAAATGATATCCTTCATATTTACTTTCCCTGGGTTCTTGTTGTAACCCTTTTATGACTTGATTGAAGAACTTATCTTCTTGCAAGAGGGTTTTGATCCTCTTCTTGATATCAGAATCCCATACACTTTTTGTTACTAAGTGTACTATCAGAATGCTTTGGTTGAGCACATATGCCACTCTATTCTCTTTTCCTTTAATATTTTTTTATCTCAAAATCAAATTCACTAATCAACGTCATTCACCTGGCCTATCTGGAATTCAACCTTGGATGGTTGAATAGATACTTCATAACATAATGGTCTTTCATTAGAACAAATCTTCTCTCTAGCAAGTAGTTCCTCCACATATTCAATGGATGCACAATTACTGCCAGCTCCAGATCGTGGGTAACATAATTTTTCTCATTCTCATTCAGCTTATGTGATTCATAGAAAATTGCTTGCCCTTATTGCATTGTAAATAAATCGAATCCTTCTATACAAGAATCAGTACAAACCAAGAAATCCTTTTTTGGGTCTACAATATTTAGAATAGGGGCTTTAGTTAGAAGATGCTTCAGTTGTTGGAAGATATATCCACACTCTGGTGACCATAAAAATGTATTCCCCTTTCTCTACAATGAAGTAATAGGATTTCCGATCTTGGAAAATATCTTTATGAATATTCTGTAATATTCATTCAATCCCATAAATTATCTTACTTCCATCACATTTCTAGGGCCAATCCAATCCATGATTTCCTTAATCATTTTGGGAACCACTGCCACTCTTTTTGTTGAGATTGTGTAGCCTAAATACTGGATTTCCATTTGAAATAAATCACACTTGATGAACTTAGCATACAATTGGTGCTCTCTCAACACTTGTAGCACCATCCTAATATGCTCTTCATTCTCTTCTTTGTTCTTGGAATACACCAATATGTCATCCAAAAACACTAAGGCAAACTTGTCCAAGTACTTGTTGATAACATTATCCATTAAACACATGAATATGGCTAGTGAATTTGTAAGCCCAAATGGAACCACTACGAAATAATAGTTTCCATACCTCATTCTAAAGGTTGTCTTATGGATTTCCTCTTCCTAGATTCTGACATGGTTATATCTTGACCTTAAATCAATTTTTGAGAAGACTACAACTCCTTTGAGATGATCAAAGAGGTCGTCGATCTTGGGAAAAAGATATTTGTTCTTGATGGTCATCTTGTTCAAGTTCATATAGTCAATACACAGACGTAATGTGCCATCATTTTTATTTACAAACATTGATGGTGCTCCCCATGGAGATACACTCGACCTAATCTAACCTTTATCCAACATCTCTTTCAACTACATATTCAACTCCCTCAAATCTGGTGTGCTAATACTATAAGGAACTTTTGAATTTGGTACCGCTCCAAGTACAATATCTATGGAAAAATAAAGATCTCTTTTTGGGGGTAGTCCTAACACTTCCTTGGGAAATACAGCTCTAAATTTCCTTAGCAGTGACTGGGTGATCTTCAACCTTCAAATCCTTGTTCTTATCTAAGTTAATAACTTGTATAGCATACAATATTGGGAACCCTTTTCTATTGAACTTCTTGAGCTACAATGCTGATATTTTTCTCAGTGAAATTGGCTTCCAAATGTCTTTTAAAACTCTTACATTGTCATCACTATATTCACATTCCAAAATATTCTCATAACAATTGAATTTCACCTTGTGGGAAGCAAGCCAATCCATACCCAATAACATATCATATGATCCTATGGGTAGGATATTTAAGGCTTCTTTAGTTTGTGGTCAACTCCTTTCAAATGGACAGACTTCACTTACTTCGAACACTTTCTTTTTTGTTCTAGTGGCCAATTGAACCAACCATTATCTTGCATGTTTATTTCTCTGTAATGAACTTGCTTCAACAACTCGAGATGAAATAAAAATTAGGTTAGAACCTGGGTCAATTAAAATAGAGACAGGTTTCATGGAAACAATACCTTACAATTCCACCACAGAGGCTTGGTGGTCTACTTGTCGATTCTCCATGGCTGCATAAATTCTCGACAAGCTTCTGGATACATCATTGACTGTAGATGTCTCCTGCAAATTATGCACCTTTCTATTGTCATGATGACTATGAGGAAAATCCCTCAATGGGTGTGGTTCTCCACATACCTAGCATTGTAAAGGTCCTTTCTTAGGCTCCTCTACTCTTTCTCTTGACTGCTCTGTTGACTTATTTCTAGTTTGAGATGGAAAATTATACTAATGCACACCTCTTCTTGGTTGAACAAATGGTGCACCTTTCCTGTAATTCCTATATGAAAAGCACTTGAGTCCCTTATTTTGGAATTCACCCATGTCCTTCCTCTTCCAATATTTTGAAGTCTCAAACTTATGCTTAGATTGATCATAGCACACTTAGCCTTCTAAATAGTCTCCTCCAAAGTATTCATCTTATTGAACTCAATCCTATCTTGGTAATACTGTGGAAATCAACTGAGAAAAAAAATGTACTCTCACTTTCTCCTCCTTAAGTTAAGGAAAATACCTCAAAATATCCATAAACCTTTTGGCATATGCATCCATGGTAAGTTGACCCAATTTATGCTCATAGAATTCATTGATTTTATCATCATAATACTTCTCTAATAGATATGCCTTCCAGAAGTATTTCTCAAATTGCTTCCATGCTAGCTTTCTCTCCTTCAATCCCTTGATTTCCTTGAGGTCTTAATACCAAATGGAAGCTCCTCCATTCAGGTTGAAAATGGAAATCCTTTTCTAAGTTTTTTCGAAGTAATTGTGTACCCGAAATTAATTCTTCAAACCAAACAACCATTACTTGAATTCTTCTCCTTTATTGATCTCTCCATAGAAGGTAGGTGGTTTATCCTTCTCAAATTATTCAGTCAAAGAACACTGGGAATTATTCAGCTTATTTCTCTTCAGAATTCTTGACTTCATGCCACTATTGGATAGCTCTACCGAAGTGGTCTTCCTACTATACAACTTAGTGGAAACACTTCCACCATATCTACCTTTCTTGGCATCTTGATGCCTCATCCTAGAAGAAATTCTTCCCATGTCACTTTGATCCAATCCATGCTTCTAAATGTTTGAATTGGTTTTTAACCTCTCAAACTACTACAACTCTGCATTACTTAGTCCTTGCTAAAGATGATTTTGAATCTCCGATAATCTCTGCAGTGGTACTGTGTTCAACTATGCCTACTCGACCTAATCTCTCATGAGGCTTTCATTATATTCCTTCATACTTCTGATAGTGGCCATCAAATAGGGAGGGGTTTCTCCATCCCTCTGACCATCATATTCCTCATCTCTAATATGTGAGGTAGCATCCATACTACTATGCACCATTCACCTTTGCTTCATTTCAGTACATCCTACATGCTAAAACAACAAGAAACATTAGTAATTACATTACCAATTTAAATCATACATTTTAAACCTCATCAATACTTTCTTAGATGATTTCAAGCGGCCTTGGCGACCCATTCAATCCTAGAGTTTGAATTTATCTCTTGTACCACTTTGTAACACATCCTACCCCCTAACCCTCCCCTGGGATGGAGGGATGTTAAGGTTTATATTCCCTTTCAAATCAACTTAGATATGATCCTAAGGACCTGCGATGGATTATACTTGTTGGGATATTTCCAACAACTATAACCATGCCCAAATCCAATCTTTGGGTCTAAAGTTACAACTTCCCTAAATGTTCAGGATCTCATTATCGAAATCCATCTCATTTCCACATGGATTCCTATCACTTGTGCTATTCGACATGGCACTTGCATGGTGTTGATATGGTACATGTTCTTAAATCAGCACTCATTGGTTTTGACTTCCATGAAACCCTTGGTCATCATCGTCGTTAGGGTTCTACCCACATGGAGCATCAATAATCTCAACGTTGAATATTCTGATGATGATGACATTGGAGGGTATTTAAACTCATATATAACAGTCCTTATAACCCTATAGGAAACAGTCTTGATCTCATTGTCACCTACATATTGCATGATGATTATCATCCATGCTCCTAAATTCTTCCACGATGAACAGGTGGGACCTACACAGATTCATGGATGAGATTTCATCTCACCATTCAACCATCCAACGGTTTTCATTTCACTCCAAATCCCTTTTCATCATCGAGTCATCCTTGGGGTCCTACCCAAACCTCCACTCACTATCTTCCGACGAATGAATAGGATTTTGCCACATCAATATCTAACAGTCTAGACTGCAAATGAGGTCTTAAGGCTTCCATAAGACTACTCAATTCCATCAACCACTCCCCTGGTGACACATGTCGCTACAAGGGAAATAGTGGGATCCCTAATGGCCCATCATGTTACCAGGACATCATTACTCCCTTCTCTCTTAAACATAATCTACGGTCCAAATCACTCCCATAAAAGTGTCATTAAGTGGCTCTCATTTATTTCTCGAGTCCTCGTGATCATCAAAACTCTCCTGGAGACCTTTACCCAAACTTCGTTGATATCCAATATCTCGATGACCATATTTATGTCATCAAAAATCCAGATATTTCCGAGGTCAATCCCGACAAATCAACGGTCATCATCGCACATTATTTTGTATTCATAATCAAAATATGCATAAGTCCTAACACTTGATCATTCGCAATGAATATGCCTTCTCAACGAAGGGTTAATATCCATTCAACTTTCCAAATCAATAACTATAAATTTTCCCGACTTAACACATGGTTGTCTACTGGTTAAGGCTTTGGCTTGGGGATCTTCAGGGTTCTGCAAGGTTCATATCACGTCCTCAAGGATCAAAAAACACTTTAAGACTGTCACTGGCCTCTCAACTTCATAAAAAGGAATATCTTTCATATCTTTAAATCTTTCTACATAAGATCATAACTTCCTTAGGACTCAAATTCCTTTATTCCTCATAGGAATCTCTCCGAACAACAGATTACTCACATCATTGGTTAATTTTTTTTTTTTTCCATGTCCTACAAACTTTCCTCTAAAGCTTCAAGGTTCATAAGGACATAGACTATCCACACTTATTCAATTCAAGGTTTATCAGGTTGATCTATGGTGACACATCATATCCAAGTTATTCAAAGGGTTTGTTTATTGATTACAAGCATTAACATTTCCCATCTTAATCAAACAATTACATACATACATTATTCACACATAGTTATGAAAATCAAGTTAAATACTTATCTAATCAGGGAAATTTCCAATACCAACTAATTGGAAGAGGATTCATTTATTCCCAACTTTAGGTCATACTGTAAGTTTCCTTCCTATAGTACGCCACCCCCGTTCCAAGACATGATACCACAAGGGTATTGATTCAGTTGGTTTCCAAACCCAAGATGATCCAAGAAGGTTAATATCCTTCTTCCTCTAACAACAATAGAAATCCCCCCCATTTCTCACTTAGCTCAGGAACTCTATAGGTTTATCAACTGGTTTCTGAACTAGATTTCCTCTACACAAGGGAGTCCCTTCTCTTTTTTATAGGGAAATCCCCCTGCGGACAAGTAGATCTTCCCTCATATTATAGACCCCTAATAACAAGACAGAAAGATGAAAATGGACACTAACATCCCTTTAAATATAATTAAGTTAATCAAAATAAAGAGAGGGAGAAGGTATGGTGTACCTTGTTTCGAAGCGTGTCCTCAATTTATCCAATCTGAACTTGATCTCCAATCTCCTTAGCACAAAACGATACCTGCAATACAATGGACAATGAAGAAAAACAAAGACTTCCTACTCTACCAAGATTAATTTAAACCAAATTCATCCATAATAGAAAAGCATATGTAAAGATACATAAACTAGAAGGAAATAGGCCAAGCATATATTAGTGAGAACATTAAAAAGACACTTACAATTTGTAGATGCAGTTGCAGTAGCCTCTCCTAGTCCTCCTCATCTAGCCCTTGCATGGTGCTCCGAAGATCATAGGTTTGATATCCAAAAGATTTCTCACAAGATTATAATTTTGATACCTCTAGTCTACCCTTCTTCCCCATGGAAATCCCTCATTATAGAGGATTTGGAGGCTTAACCACCATGGAGAGGATCACTCATCAGATCCACTAAAATGGGATCTCCAAGACATTTAGGGAGAAAATATCTTTTAAGTATTTTAGGGAGGAAATATCTCTCAAGTATTTTAAGGAGGAAATATTTCAACCATCCATGAGATCCTCAACCTCCCCTAAAAAATAGGAAACCAAATGTGAGGTGGATTCTCACACTAGCTTAATTTCCTTTTCATGAATATTAATAATAATTCATGTACACATAGTATTTTGACCTTCATATAATATATTTCTCCTCCTCATTGACTAGGGATTGTGACAGATGTTATTTCATGGTGTCGAGGTGTATGCTACACTTAGCAAGGTGCATATTACACTTTTGCAACACTTGTGACACTTAGGGAGAGGTACCTAGGTGTGGAAATTTGATGTGTAACAGTATGCCCCCTAAAGTGTGAGGTCAAAAGAGAAACTGATGGCCGAAACACTTTACAATTCTTCAATGCAAGGGCATGGAGTTGAAGAACTTGGAAGAAGCTACAAACAACCATCAAACATTATTAATATATGTTCCATTTTCTAGGCAGGCATACCTATTCTCGAAATACGAGATGACTCAAAGCATGACCACCGACCAATACACTATGGATCCATGAAAAATATTGACTAAGGATATGGCCACCAAAGATACAATGTGGATCCATACCTCCATGACATGAACTGATCGTAGCCATGAGAAATACACAACAGAGCTACAAGGTGATAAAACATAGCCACTGACCAATACAATGTGGATCTATGTAACAATCTATATATCAACATGCTCAAATGATCTCCTTCGCAACCTGGGAAAAGGAGATAAGAGAGTGAACGCTCAACCCAGGGACTTCGTCCCAATCCAAATGTGGTACGAATCTAGCCATGTGAATAGATGTTTTGATGTCTAACATGGTAGAAACCACTTGATTACCAGTTATTGAGGTAAAATCGTTAACAAGTGCGATGGAAATCAAAAATGATGTCAATGACTCCCAAGGTACCCTAGTACAATCCAACGAATGTGAATAAATCCGCTGAAGTCGAACATTCGTGGAATCATTCGATCAGAGGTCAATGATGTAAACCTACTTTCGGAGGCAAGGAGGCTTTCCATTGAGGAATGCAGGTCCCAAGGTTCTAATTGGTTTCAAAGTCTAATTCCCAGATGATGTGTTGAAATTGATAGGAAAAGACTCGTTGAAGGAGGGCCTTGATGTATCCCTCGTCATCGACACAAAACTGGCATAGGAAAGTGATGTAATATGGTGAATCAAATGAGTATGGATTGACACATGAAATGGAAACTGGAAATACTGTAGATGGATAGTTTGAAGTTAAAATTCCCTTGAACATGATGATCCATGCCAACTGACTTGGCAGCATTGACTCAATGAGTACCAAGAATGTAATTTGACGACAATAAGAGCACACTTCGACTGGATGAAAAAGTATTGCGACACATGGAATTGGTATGACTCAAATACAAGCAGATTACCTAAATATAATATGATGTGAAAACAAGTGTCATGTTCAAGGGAGACAAAAGCTGCCATAAATCATTCTCAAAAACTTGACCCACTTTCTTCAATTTTTCCCCCACCCAGATAGATAAGTACCTGTTTTTAATTTAACGAGATCGAGGAGGGTAACACATGCTCGATATAACTCACCTTTGGTAAGTTCCTCTTCCTTTGTTTAAATAATTGGAAGAAGAAAGGGTTTGTCCCCATATGGGCCCTTCAATGTGTAGTTTAGTGAGTCTAGAGAAGGAAAACTCGATGGTTTTTCATGTTTAGAGAGTCTGAAAAGAACTTAAAGGCAACTCCAGGGTTATACCTTTTCGTAATTTTAGACTTGCTAGGCCAAAAAAGTGATAAACTACCACTCGAAAGACACCCTTTTAAACCTTGTAACGAGTGTGAAAGGAAGCAATATCACTCGACAATATTTTCATTTTTAGAGAGTTTGAAAAGAGCTTAAAAGAGACTCTAAGGGGTTCCTTTTCCGTATAACCTTTATGATTCCAAAAAAGTTGTAAAAGTTTACTCGGTTACATTCTCATGTATTTACAAGCATGAGAAAGAACAAAAACTAAGCTCGGTATTGGTTTCATTTTTACACTCTTGAAATAAAATTAAACTTATGCTTGTAAATTTCCAATGTAATTTCCAAAGGTAGGGATACCCATGGATGGTTGGTACTCTGCCCGCATCTTGAAAAGCTAGCAAATTAACTCTAGAATGGTAATAAAGGTTGGAGACATGCCCCCCAAGATTTATTTCATTCACCGACTTTGAGGTTGTCACCAATTTTTGTACTAGATGGAGAAAAAGGATAAGGGAGGATGAAAGGAAGGTTCAAATACGAGAGCTAATGAAAGACTCAACTCGACATCTATGAGATCTAGCTAAAGACTCGACTCGATATATACGAGATCTAGTGAAAGACTCAACTTGTTAGGAGAGTTGATTGTTTCATTTTTTAACGATCTTGACACGGGAAAAGAACTATGCACAGGACCTTTGTTTCATTTTTTTAACGAGCTTGCCACAAAGAAAAAAAACTATGCTCATGGCTCCAGGTTCAATCCCCAGATTTTTGTTTCATTTTTTAACGAGCTTGCTACAGAGAGGAAAAATATGCTCGTATCTTTTGTTTCATTTTTTAGCGATATTTCCATAGAGAATTAAAACTATGCTCAAGGCTCTAGGTTTAATCCCTAGATTTTTGTTTAATTTTTTAACGAGATTTCTACAGAGAGGAAAACTGTGATCATAACCTTTGCTTCATTTTTTAACGAGCTTTTCACAGATAAGAAAAACTATACTCGTAGCTTCTTCTTGATCATGGCTTCCAAGAGGAAAATTCTCTAGAAGGAATACATGTCAAGGGACAAATGTCAATCATGGCTTCCAAGAGATCTTCGCCAGATGGAATAAAAACACTCTAAAAGGAAAACATGTCGATGGCCTCGATAAGGGTAGGTAGATCTGGCTCTAATATCCCTATCAAAGAGATGACCATGTCAAATACCAGATCTAAGTCAGGAAAAGGGAGAGATTCCCTCTCGTGCAGGGTTGAATGCATGGGGCATGTCATTACATAATTGACCTGCAGTGGGGAAGACATCGCTGGCATGTATGGACCGTTCAGGGAAGGCAGATGGTTGACCATCAGATGAGGGTCAATGAATGAAAGTTGGTCGATCGTTACTATGTTTACATTGTGAGGGAAACATATCACTCGAAAGAGAGTGGACACAAAATCTCTCATAAGGTAGACATAGTCTCACCCAAGGAGCAAGTTAAAGTCCAAGGGGTCGTGAACTTCCATCACATCAATGTAGATCATTTTTCCTCCCAAAGTAACCGAAAACTGATGAAGGATCCTTAAAGGTTGACTAAATCATCTGTCAAAGGTCAACAGATTATGAGTAAGAGGCGCATGCTGTGAGGAACCAAAAATTTTCCAAGCATTCACAGATAAGATGCTAACAGAAGAACCTTCATCTATTACAGTGTTAGGAATATTCCTATCATAAACCTGCATGGTGATTTGGAAAGGCACATAAGAGGGAAGATGGGGTTCTGTCAAATCATTCGAATTAATAGAAATCATTTGAATGCTTGAAAGGGGTGCCATCGGGATGGGAAAAGTGCCCCCTTGTCTGGGTGAATCATTATTAATGAGGTAGACCTGAGCAACATCCTCACTCTTGGAATGATGAGTGGGATTGACCAATGATGGGACCATATCGACCACTTTGGTTTCACTCTTCAAGGGAGGAATGGGATCGACTGATGGTGGAAACAGATCGATCACTTTAGCTACACTCTTTAAGGGAGGAGTGGGATCGACCAATGATGGAACCAGATCGACCACTTTGGCACTCTTCAAGGGGGGAGTGGAATTGATCGATGGCGGAACTGGATCAATCACTTGGGTTTCAATGTTTAGATGAAGAGTGGGGTTGATCAATGACTGAACTGGATCATCTACTTGGGTTTTTGGTTCAACTAAGGATGAAGCCAGATTTACCACCTGATCAAACGAACTGACTGGGGATGGAACCAAACTGACCAGTCCATTAACTAATGATGGTTTGGAATAAATATTATGATAACTAGTTGGAAGTTGAATCTTTTCCAAATGACAAGAAGCCTATTCCATACAAGGGAAAAGATGAGAGTAATGATCAGCTTCGCATAACAAGCAAGAAAATTTTGCAGTTATCTTCTTCTTACCAACCTTAATGTCACTAGTTGACAAGGTGTCACTAGCTGACAGGGTGTCACCAGCATGTCCCGCGGGCACTAATGACGTAGAAGACCAGATTTATAAGACCTTGGGGAGACCAAGGAAATCCCTCATAAAGTGGTTACGCTTAAAAATCCTACAAGGGAGTTTGGGTTTAGGATTCTTCGTTTTAGACTTGTCAACTTTATAAACACTCCCAGTACAATTAACCGTATCTAGTGTCTTGGATCCAACATGATCTGATGTGGTTGGAGGCTTGGTCCCTTTCTAGTTCTTCTTCTTCTTCTCTTTATGTTTCTTCTTATTCTTATCAACCTGACTACTCTCTTTCTATCTTTCACTAGGCAAAGAAGGAGAAAGGGAAGGAGACCTGATAGGTGAATAAGGAGAAAGGTCAAAATGAGGTTGATATGTGGGTGGTGTGTGTTGGCGACGGAAGTCACTCCTGGATTGCTAGCAGGAGCAGAGACCGACGCCCATCAGTTTTATGTCACAGTGGTTTTTAATGGGTGATCAAATGGACAGAGACTCAGGGAGATGTCACTCTAACTCAGAGGCTGGGTCCGACATGTAAGAAACAAAGGAGGTCTTGATCTAACTTCAATCAGTGGGTTGATAAAAGGGTGAACATGTGGAAGAATTGATAAGAAGAGTGAACAAACTACTTTGGGCAACAAGCTTTCAGCAATTTGTAGAAGAAAAACCTCGAATGTGAGATCCTCGGGTTCAGGGCTTCGAGATACTGAAAAAGGGACTTGACTAGATTCTCCAATTCCAAATCGTTCAGCGTTAGGAAAATCACGAGGACTGATTAGAGACAATGCGACTGTCACAGTGATCAAATTCTACATCATCCTATAACAACTTCAACTCGACTGGATTCTCCAATTCCGATTTGCTCTAACACAGTTTGAACAAAGACATGAAAGGGACTGATATTCATAAGGCAAGAAGTCTCAAGAGTTCATACATAACCAGAGATAATAGTGCTTCGTTAAAGCTTTACAACCGGGAGCCTTGCTCAACCATCAATAGATACAAAAATGGTGAAAACGCCTACATATACTCAAAACAACAACAACAACAAAATCGAGACGCTGCATTAAACACATTGCATCTGCATGGCTTCTGACAATCTGCAACCAGAGTCTCTGAATGATTGTGCACCTATGGCAGACGCAATTGAACTTCTGACAGCTCCGCCGGCGAATCGACGTGCCTTTAATTCGTCGCCGGACTTTCCCATTATGGCGGAGATGATGCCTAACCACCACCAACTACCTTAATAACTGCTTCATGGGGATTGAGAATGGCTCGGCCAACTCAACGCTTTTGGGACGTGGAGGGCCCCTTGAGCTGCCACCTAGATCAACTGATCAGCCTGATGAATATGCATAGAGGCCAGTGCGAAGGATGAGGCGCATAATGGGAGTGGTAGCGGCCAAAACTGAGGAGTGATGAGGTGTGAGAGAGGTGACAAGGGAAGATACATGGTGGAAAGCAATAAGCGGAGGGGGCAGGTGATGAGAGACGACGGGCACATTTTAATGGAGGCTGATGTGGAAAGGAGCGGGGCACATGGCAGGTGGTGAGTGAATGATGAGATGGGGAAGGGACCACATAGACTAGAGAGTGGAGATGGACAGATGACACATGGCAACAGGGGAGCAGCGTCTTGGGAGGATGACATAATGGGGGAAGGGCCCATGTCGGTTAAAAATAGAGCAGCTGAGAAGGATGGGATCGCGCGAGCGCCGTTGATCCGGGCGCTTTGATCTTGGCCATTGGGAAGATGCGCACTCGATTCT
>SNQJ01S0018240.1:0-33392 GCA_010110895.2 Picea sitchensis
CTTCTCTTGTAAAATATCTTTTAGGTTTGACTTTGTTTGCAATCACTGATGGGGAAAAGACAAGATTTTTGCCTTTTAAGCTTCTTGGTTTGTTTGAAGGAATCTCGAGGGGGCTAGGATGTGCCATAGGTGAAATATCTCTATTAGGAGGTTATGAAGGACCACTTGTTTATTTCTCATTAGTAGCCCTGACATATTTATCACTCCTAGTCACCCTCTTCTTCTTGCTTAAATCTGAATACACAGTCCTCTGAACAGGGATATGAGTTTGTATTTTGAACTATGTTGTAGGAGAAATATCTAAATAAAAACGTGATGTAGTTAGGAAATTTTCCCAGTCAATGTTAGTTTTTCTTAACTCTTCCATTACTAACATATTGATAACACCAGAGTGAAAGACATTGGTATCTACCTTCTTTGACTTAACATGGACTCTGTTTGACATCTTACCAATGCTTCTGAAAAGATAGAATGGGAGGTTCATGGCTTCTTTTCCTGTGAAGTGTAACAGTAATATGATGTAGTATTTTTATACCATGTTGAACCTCCCTTCACATGTGAAGTAACTCTGGATGACCCTGAGCATCTTGTCAAAACACTCCATCATGTGACTTTTGGGTACTCCTTTAGACAAGTTGTCTTCTTGATATTCTAGCTTAACAAATTTGTTTGAGAAGGAAGATTTTAATGACATGGATTTAAACCATTTCTCCCCACAGTCATGTATCTTTTTTGCAACATAGATGGAATGCTCTGAAACATCAAACTCCAACATCCCCACTTTAGTTTTAGTCCATTAAAATTAAGCGCAAACTCTTTGGCTACCTCACGATGTCCTCTCTGCATCTTTTGGCAAAAGTTAAGACAACTCACACTCTGAAAATCTTCCTTGAACAATGGTTCAGAGTTAATGTGCTTCATTTAATATGGTTCACTACCTCAAAATATCTCCGCCCTTGTGAGTCTTCTTGTTTTGCTGACTGTCCATAGTCACTGCTAGAAAATCACCTCTTTGTAAATTCTTATGACAACTGGTGTGTGAAAACAAGGTAAACAAGGAATTTAGGGTTTGATGATAGAGATCTTTACCCGGAGTTCACCTTGTCTAAACACTTATACACATCAGTGGTAAGAAATGGATAACTTTTCAAAAGGAAAGATAAGAGGGGCACCCACTGAGATTTGTAGAAAAAATGCAGACATGTAGAAAGTAATTATGTTAAAACATGCTTTTAGCAGCATCGTATCAGTTCGAAGCACCAATATGATATGTAAATTGAGCTTGGTTCTATAAAGGATTAACATTTTTATTTATGCTTGATAGGGATCTCATACAACTGGTTAAGAATCGGTCTCAGATTGATTGCAAAAAACAAGGGTTTTGACAGTCTTGAAATAGAGGACTCACAACGCTAGTTCGCAACACACAATGACGATGTAGAATTAAATCAAGCAGTTCGTAACGCTGAGATATCAGTGGGAGAAATGTCTTGTTTGCAGAAAAAATGACAAGGTGAAGTTAAAATGACATTTTTGACTAGTGGGTAGAGTTTAGAGGGCCATTGCAATGGGTTTGAGAGTTGGCAACAAAGGGAATTTAAAAGTTCGTAGTGTCAGTAATCCAAACATCATAAACTCCTCTTTCAACATTTGAAACAGCATGCATATCATCAAGGAATACCTGATACAACTGGATTTAATGTTTGTGCTTTGTGAACCTGAGCTGGTATTGGGCTCTAAATATGTCCTAAAAACAACCTCTATGCATCAGTCGAAGGTAGGCGTTGGCACAAGCATTTTACTTGTTGCCTACATAGGTTCTTACCTTCCATTTTCAATACCTCATCCTCTAGAGATGAAACACTTGTAAAGGAACAAAAATCGTAAAGGGAACCACAGTTGTTCCGTTCAAATAAACGACACTTCGTGTAAAGGGAACAACAATCGTAACAAGGGAACAATAGTCGTTACATTGGGCCGAACTAATGTTGTGTTAATTGCATTGTAGTACTTGCCCAACTATCTAATTTGTCAATCCAAAGTTCATAAACTTACGAAGCACATGCAAAGTATATGAAGGATTGAAGTGGGACTAATCTAATCTAATGTTTAAGCTACAACTGAAATTGAATCATTAATCTAATGCAGGAAATTGAAACACACGACTTGGAATTGAATTGCTACAACACACGACTGAAATGAGACTGCGTAAATGAAATTAATCTAGGAATGGAGAACTACATGAAGGAAAAACAATACAACATGTAAAGAGTTGAATGACACAACAACATATGTGAGCTCACACCAATGAAGGAATATTACATTACAATAATCAAATCAATCTTCATAACAAAATACTGAAAGCATGAAAAACAAAACTATGAATCAAAGCTAAGAATCCTTTTCTCTTTCAAATCCTAAGGACTACTACTAAATGACTATCAAATTATTTCCCAATGACTACTACTCCCTCATGAAGAGAGAGCACTCTATTTTATACATGAGAGCACTCTATTTTATACATGAGAGCCTTGAAGATAAGATAACCATCTCATAATTACAGATCCACTATTCTCTCAACTATTTTCCCATTATTACAAAATGTGATCCTTTCAAATCCTCACACATATCTCTCATATATATTGGATAAGATATGTTATCCATTCCYCATGATCTTGTCCTTAGAATAGGCTTGAATTATCTCCTCAAATATTGAAATGGCGGAGGAAGTATTCGAGAAGTCTTTTTGAATTAATCCTTCACATATTCCTACACATTACAAATCTCACACATTTTTGAGATATATATGAAAACATGTCGATTTTCTAATATTTAATTACAAATTCCCTTTTAATACTAAAATGAATAAAGTGGAAAATAATAAGGTGAAACCCAAATATATTTATGAAAATGATATCATGAAAGGTTAATGGGCGATGAAATGTGAAGAATGATGAAGGGAAAGGTGGATGAAAACATGACATTTCTGAGCCCCAACATACCCCCCAACTGAACTTGTTGCATGTATGCATGCAACTGTGCATGGGTCTTCTCAAGAATTTTTGGCATCTGAATTTCGACTTTGAGTGATGATAATGAATGTTTCCAGGATGAGAATGTCATGAGTAACAACCAACATTTTCTTATGGTTGGTTCTTGTGTGACAACCATGAATATAAAGAATGTTGGTTCTTGTGTTAACAACATTCATTTCTTTATTTGTTCTCTTGCTGTTATGATAATAATTTACCCATATTCTTACTAGAAAATATAAACTATCAATGTGCATAAGGAAACATCACTGAGTATAAGAAATCCCTTTTTCATATTTGTGAATCATGCCAATATGTATATCAATGCTTATGAATAAAAGTGCAACAGAGTATCGTTGGAAAAGAAATGTTGGTAAATGGTAAATGAGACAAAAAAAATGGGATGATGGTAGTGGAAAAATGGAGTGATGATAGTGAATAAAGTCCCCTACCCCCCAACTGAATTGGTTGCATGTATGCATGCAACGTGGCATCAATCATAGAAGTGAAAAGGAAAGGGAGCTTGGTGAGGGAATTTTCCAAATTATTCATTGCTAGTAGTTGATGAATTACATGATTAAAGTTTAGAAAATAACATACCTCCACTTACCCAAAATGTTGATGAACTATGCAATAGGAATATGAATGATGCGGCGACTGGATCATGGAAGATGTCACTGCTGCATAATCATGTGAAAGGTGACTGCTGCTATAGCTGCGACTGCTGTGACTACTGGATCAGAGAATGTGAAGTGGAGGAATCTGAACTGCTGCTGATGAATCATGGAAAATAGGAAGTATGAAAGTGGAACTGTGGTACTCTCATGTAGCTGAAAAATACTGCTGGAACTGCTGATGGAGTCATGAAAAGTGTATAGTCTTCACCCGCTGCTAAACCTAATGGTACAATTATAGTCATGCGAATGGATGTGTCGATGTCGAGCATGAAAATAAGTCATTGTATTACCGACCATTGATGAATGTCGTTAACTAATGCGAGGCAAACTCACCATTGATGTCAATGAGTGCCAAGGTACCCAAGTACATCTTATGAAGTGTGAGTGAATGAGCTGATGTTGAGCCACTTGCAAGATCTAATGATCAAGGGACATTGATGTATTCCCATGATTTTCAGTGAGAGAACTTTCCATTAAGGCACACAAGCCTCTAGGTACTTAAAATGGACTCTAGTCTATATCCTAGATAAGGTATTGAGGTCGATGGGGAAAGACTTGTTGAAAGGTGGGCATTAAGGAATCCCACATCAGTCAACACGAGTTTGATAAAAAGATTGGTAGGACTATAGAAAAGATCTTAGTAGAAACAATGTTTATGGCAAGGTAATAGAGTCATGGAAAGGGGTCTGGATGGTTTTATTGACAAGACAAAATGAACTGGAAAATATAGAGAGGTGTATGCGATTTAGAAAAGTAGGCGCGTGTGAAGTCATGAAGGATAAGGAAATGGATGATAGACTTCAACACAGGGATGCCCAATGTGCTTTGAAGGAGAAATGCGGGGAAATAATTCATGATGCAAAATGGTTGTATGAATGGTCATTGTGTAACGACAAACATCATGATATGTGCGTAAGACTCAACTCCTTCAAGATGTCAACAAATCATGTTTTTTTTTTTTTTTTTTTTTTTTTTTTGTGATTCGAAAAAGAATCACTTTAGCACAAGAATTGATCATCTGTGCACTTGAAAAAACTTAGTAAAAATCTTGCATGAAAATTTGTGAGATGTTAGAAGAAAAACATAAAATGCAGAAAGAAGTACAATGCGGCAAAGTAAAAATAAAATGTGTTCTTATACCTATTGTCGTGGCCGTTGTGCTCACGCTTGTTTCATCGTTGATTGCTTGCTAAAGTGACTCCAAGAAAAAACTTAGCATAAAATGTAAAAACATGTTTCAATATTGTTTTCAGGAATTATAAAAATGTCCATTTGCAATTTTATTTGTTTTTGTTGTTTTGATTTTTATAATTTGTTTTTATCTTTTATGATTTTTTTCATTTTATTAACTATCTAAAAGAAAGAAAATTGCAAACAAAACTTCATTGAATAAAAGTTAATTGAAAAAAAAATTGATCAAATAAAAACCATCAATGAAAAGTAGAAAATGCAAATTATTGGCCTGTATGAATCCCTCGCATAGCACGACAAAACCTTAATAAAAGAAAATAAAAAATTATTCAACACTTGTTAAGTTGCCAATGCCAGATCAAGCTTGTAGTGACAGTAATATGGAAAAAATAAAATCAGACAAGTAGGTCTTCATAGTTTTATTTCTTTTCAAATTGTTATGGGCAACATACTAAATAATACAAAACCGAGGTTACAAAGTTCAATCATCATATAGAAACTTCCATTTTCTCTACATGCAAACAATTTTCAATCTATGTGCAAGAAAGTAAATAAGAAATGTAGGATGCAGAGATAGTGGAAAATGAGAAGATGACCATACTGTTGAGGAAAATATATGAATTGATCTTACTCAAGCATTTTCAGACTTTACTTGGCTAAAGCAAAGTAGACGGGAATATCGCCCTATGTTTATAGCAAACAAAATTAACATCCTAACTCGCAAGTATTAATTACGAGTGCTTAGGCTAGTCTTTTATCAACAAAAATCTTACTGGAAATTTACCTTTTATGTAATTTTCTGAATATAACAGTTGCTGAAATAAATGTAAGAACAGAAGTAAAGACACCAAGATGATAATCAAGACATTTGAGACATAAAAAAATCTTTTATTTCATTCCAATTCACCAAAGAGTCATTTTCTTTACAATATCTCATACAAAAATCTTGGACCAAAGTCAAACTTAAACATCCCCGAAGGAACATACAAAAGGACCTTTGACAGAAAACCTAAACTGAACTCTAAAAGTTGGATCAGCTTGCCACATATTGCTTCCCACTCGACTCTGCACAATAGCCTTTATCAGTCATGAAAATTAATTCATAAACAAACAAGTCTACACAGACTATCAAAGATAGATCAACACCTCTGAAAAACAAGTGTCTGAATGATTTGATTCAGCCCTGAATATTGTTGTATACAATAATACCCTGCTATCACAAAAGAGAATTAGGCTATGATGAATATATGGATGAATGAAAACTGAACTATCTCAACATAAACTCAAAGAGAAAACCTTAGCATGCTTCTGCTTCTATCCTCCCCTTGTTCCTCCCTTTCCTTTTGCTTTTAACAAATTAGAATTGGTTGAAGTAGTTAAACCAACTCTTTAGTTAAGTTAATTAAAACACTCAACTAAATTTAGTTAGGGGAAAGAGTAATAGTTATAAAAAGAGTCATGAATAAATAATAACTAGTAGGTGGGACCCCTTGTGACTCCATTTAGTTCATACTGATCATAAAAATTACAACATAACCATTAGTTAAGTAAAACACACCTCCTTGTGTCTCCCATCAACATATTCACTTTTGGAAAATTTAGCTCATGATATTTGAATTAGATTCCAGGAGAAAATTACTCATATATCTACAATAAAACATGTTGTCCACACATTCCTAAAGTCAACTGTCACCAATAATGAATAAAATAAAACTCAAAGCCATATTTTCCAGTTGTGAGGCCATCTTTCCTTTGCTGATGCTATCATCTTTTAGTCATTCTCTTCGACAGAAGCATAATAAGCCTTTGTCCTTAGCCTTTTACTTGAATAACTCATCCCTGCATGTGTGATTGATTAGAAAATGATCTTTTAATTAACCATGCATGACAACTCTTTTAAAATATGAAATGGATTTTGGCTCAACAATATATCAGATTCATGCAATCCAATCCATACAAATTGTTTTACTATTTATCAACGAGGAGGGGGTGAAAAAGGTTCTAGGACAACGAGGGGTTTGTATTGAGCAAAACATGATACAATGAAGGGAAAAAGAACATGGTTACTGCTCAATGACAACAACAATCAACTGTAAATCAAACCAATAAAACATCACTGTAACCCACACAAGACACTGCCACTTTCAACTGCTTTGAAACCGAAATCCTCTTGACTGTAATCAATCTCAGAACAGGGTGTGAACAAATGAAAATGGGAAGGTGATGGGAGTTGTAATTAGCGGAAAATGAAATAATGGAAGGGAAGAAGACCGCTTACTGTTCATGAAATTAATTAAGTGATCCATAAAGAATTCTGCGAAAAGAGATGCACAGATCAACAATCATCGTGACAAAATTACCATTACTGTGCATTTAACTAGTTCACTGTTCATAATCAAATATCCAACACAGTGCCATCATAGGACAGTCTGCATTCCACATGATTTGTAAAGGAGTTATGTTCCTTTCATTTATATACCTTGCATCTTATAACAATTTTCAAACAATAACCATTCCAACTCTGTCTACCATCAAAATCAATCACCGCCCATACATTTACTTCAATCAATCAAATATACTCAAAGTTATGTTCTCAAAATTAACAATGAAGTCACACTATCACTGCAATTGGGCCTGTCATTTGAATGCAAAGATATTGGTTATACATATATAGGTGTGGTCAACCAATAATCCAGATTAAATTTCAAAAACCAAATTGACATTTAAACAGACAGACATCGACCACCATTCCAGCACAAGCTATGCACATAATAACTCAATCCTGCAATTGTAATTCTGTCACTATAAAATCCCAATTCGATGTGACTCTAAACAACTGGGCCATACACCCAATACGACGAGGCATCAACAACATGCCTGTCTCAACAAATGATTAGATTGCAACAAAACATGCTTAAAAACTCTGTGGGTATCCCTAAGTGTGACACCCAAGCTATACATATTATACACAGTGCGCAACCACTAAACACCACGATGCAACATCTCCATTTTACGAAACCAAACACGCAGTCATAGTAATAACTCATCCTGGTTGTAATAACTATTCAGTCCCAAGAGAAACTAACAGTTACAATGACCATTTATTCATTGTGTAGAAACACCAGACCTACAAATGCAATATGCGTGGGCGTTATTTAGCAATCGTAACCAATGCCAAATCAAACATCCAAATAATCTTAGTACAAAAGATAGTGACAGTGTATCAACCAATCAACCAATTCAATGCTGAGCTTATACTTGGACTGTCGGAACCATCAACCACCGACCTACTATGTTGTGGCCACCACTCATACTCACTCATTAACATGGGGCGAGGCTGCAACTTCCTCAAAATACAATGATGGGTTATCAACCATAAGAGGGAGACCATGTCATTTTGAACTGTCTAGTTATCGATGCAAGGTTTCCATTTCTAATAACACAGACAATGACTAGATACCAAAATCCACACAATTTTCACATAACCAAGTGGGCGGGTCTGCATTTAAATCAATCAAGAATACGTCTCAACCTACGATAACCCATAGTAAACATGACAAGCCCGAAAATATTCTCTATAATACCCTCAGACTGGAGGTGTTAGGGGTTTGCTTCCGAGCCAACACTAGAGTAAGCTCCCTTCAATGGTAAAACCTACGAGACTAATAACACATACATAGGGAACACCACAACCTACTTTGTGGACAAAGCGATGAAGACCTGTGACAGGGGAGGCCATAACAGAGGAATAAGATTATACCTCATCCTGGTAATGATACCTAACACACGCAAGGTATAACCCTCGTGACTCCTCAGTCAAACAACCACGATGCTGAGGTGAAGACATGACCAAGAAGGAACAACATATTTCACTACGTGACTCTTGGTGGCGAAAACAACCCAATGCCCAAATGTAAAATGCGTGGTGACCCAAATTATTCAATCATTAAACCCCATAAAACCCACAGGCTAGATACAACAATACGAAAGCGTGAAGATAACCCACCGAGACCAACAAGGATCCTCCAACTAAACCAACAAGGATAACAAAGATCTCTTATGACTGCTAACGCCCAAGATAACCAGTAATACTATGACTTCAACATCATTGCAGAGAGAATCATCAACGTGTCATTTCACAATCACATTTTTACACAGTTACAACACTTAAGGAAAGCACAAACCAATACACCTGATCCAACATCCATTTCATAACTAGAGCAGACTCATGAAGGGAAAAAAAAAAGAACATACCTGTAATCGAACGTCTTAAAATGCAAGTTGGCCGGGCGGTTCATCCCTTTTGAGAAATTGGAGCATAACCACACCAACAATGTTTGAACAATAACCTGACTCGGGTGGCGTCCAACGACATGAGTAAAGGCGATGTGCAATAAATGCACATCACCTCCACATTACAAGTTCATTCAATTCTTAGTACGCACCAGCTACTAATCAACAAATCATCCACTTTGAACCATGCATCGAGACCAACAACTTTTAATTTCCAAGAGAAGACCCACATCACATATTACATTTCCACTATACAGAAAAGCATGTCAACCATGTTCTGTAAAACTTCAATAAATCACATGGCTATCATGTGTTATCTAGGGTTTGCCACAATCTTTTAAATGCATATAGTATAGGATATTAGCATAGGGTAGTTTCCCCTTTTAATTGCTTAACCTCCTTTCAAATTCCTTTCAATTGTTTGTATGTAGTATAATAAAATTGCAGAGTTAGATCCCCTTTTACTTTGCATTTGTTATAGTAATTCTACCTTTTTTTTCAAACCGTCTTTTATGTGTTTTCACTAACATGTTTTTTGTGCAGGTGTGATAAGAACAGGTGGCAATGATATCAATGAATAACATAGGTCGTAATAACATAAGGAATCAACATTTCATAAGCTCAAACCATAGCCAATAACAAAAGATCTCATCAACCATGTAAGCCATGTCACACAACACCATAACATAAAAAAAATGAACATATCCAATCTTCAATAGTTCAAGGGGGTCCCACCTACTAGTATTATTTAGCTTTTATAATAATAGGCTTTAGCAACACTTTGCGAGAAAAACTTCGTTGACAATTTTAATCATCAACAAACTGGCGACTCCACAGGAAAATTTGTTTCCAATAGATTTAGAACTCAGAACTCATGGTTTCGTAGACCAAGAGCAATAATTTTAGAAGACGTAGACAAGACAGTTATGCAACAGGGGGAAGTGAGCAGATTTAATGGAAAAATGACCGGGAATTTGGGAATAACTTATGGAAAATGTTAAGTATGAGGGGGTTTATCCCTGTATGCATAATCATTCAACCAGAAGCGGCTCTTATCTCAAGAAGAAAAATTGATGGACCTGATCTTTTATTTCTCAAATGGAGGAAGAAATGGAGAGAAGAAGCGGGAGATAACCAAACTCTTTATAAGATAGCAGTGAAAGCAGATAACAAATTCAAGTGTGTCCTCGGGGGAAAATCGTAACAGCTGTGTAAGCTCGTTTGTCATTGTCCAACAATATCTCGCAGGAGTGTCACTATGACATAATTGATCCAACATCTTATTATCGATTAAAAAAAATGACAAAATGAAAAATCTAACAGAATAAAATTGCAGAAAACTAAAATAGCAGAAATAAAGTGACAAAAAAGTAGAAGCGGTAGGAAAATATTAAAAACATAAAGCAGAAATCAAACTACTAATAACTATTTTTTTTTTTATTATTTATGTACAAAGGAAGGGGAAATTTTTTCTTGGAGTCAGGTAGGATTGTATTTTGCATAGAAAAATGCATAATCTATTTTAGATGTATGATTCAAAAATTGAAAGATGATGCATAAAGCATATTGATCATTTTGCCAACCACCAAGTGCATGTAGCAAGGGTAGTGAGCCTATCAACACCCAAAAAAAGTGATTACCATCTTGCAGGATGTGCCAACCAACAAGACATGATTTTGGCTTGATATTGAAAACATGCGCATGATCCATAACATTAGAATGATGGTTATAAGTTTTGATGAAGAGGGTGGAGTTAATGGGCTCTTTAAGCATTATAAGGTCATCATTTACGATCTCTTGATCAAGAAAAGAAATACCATGCAACGAGGGAGAAAATAAAGGATTCAAATGCATAGGAGTTCTTTCAAATTTATCATCATCAAAAGAAATCATGCATGCAAGGGAGACATGACTATCGTCATTGATTTCCTCAACCTATCTGAACTGAAAAAATGGGTTTGCGAAGGGATTTTGCAATGTAAAATCTTGATTATTCTCATGGAGTTTTCAAAAGAAGAGCCAACATAAGAACCTATATGGCCACTTGAATCCCCTCTTTAATCTTTTTCAGAATAGTCATGAGAAATATGAGGGATAGTGCTATTCAAATTAAGAGAATCTTCCCTGCCAGATTCATCCATTAAGAGTACTTCGTTAGAAACATGTTGATATTGAGTGGGATATGATTCAAAAAGTTCATCATCAAAGGGAAAGGCATCAAATAAAGCATTTTCAAAAGTAGGATTAGTAGGCATAACATGACAATAATCCTTACAATCCCCTTGAATATAGCATTACAAGATGCATGATTATTCTCCTGCAGCCCTGTCATGAAGAGAGAGGGATTTGTGTGATATTCATTTTTAGCTTTTAAGAAAAACCCGCAGGTCAATTGTTCATGAGGACCATAGAAGAAGTCACATCGAGGAGGGTCAAGGATTCTTTCAGGTAGAAACTCAAAGTGATGAAAGATAGGCGGAGGAGGAAAATCGATAAGAAACTTTACAAAAAATGATTCTCCAGTGAAAATTTGACTAGATACTATACGTCTAGACTAGTCTCATGCTTTACTATGAAGGGAAAGTGGAAAAAGACTATAGAAGTATGTATATCATAAACTCCAATAGATTGACAGAAGCTAAGGAAATCATCAATATGGTTCTGAGAATATTCCCATAAGTTACCCTCGAAAATAGGACAACTAATCGTTGACAATGAGATCGAACTAGATTTATGCATGATCATGCAAGATAGGACCCGATAAGGTCGTGAGAATAATAAAATCACAAAAATAATAGATACAAAAATAAAAAATACAAGAAACCAGGGAAATAAAGATAATGAGAGTTTTATTTATTTATTTATTTTTCCCCAGCATGGTCACCAAATAAATGTTGAGGAATATATATGAATTGATCTTACTCAATCATTTTCAAACTTTACTTGGCTAAAGAAAAGTATACGATAATATCACCCCCCCAAAAATTAACATCCTAACTCACAAGTATTAATTACGAGTTCTTAGGCTAGTCTTTTATCAACAAAAAGCTTGCTGGAAATTTACCTTTTACGTAATTTTCTGAATATAATAGTTGCTGAAATAAATGTAAGAATAGAAGTAAAGACACCAAGATGATAATCAAGACAATTGAGACATAAAGCAATCCTTTATTTCATTCCAATTCACCAAAGAGTGATTTTCTTTACAAAATCTCATACATAAATCTTGGACCAAAGTCAAACTTAGACATCCCTGATGGAACATACAAAAGGACCTCTGATAGAAAACCAAAACTGAACTCTAAAAGTTGGATCAACTTGCCACAGATTGCTTCCCACTCAACTCTACACAATAGCCTTTATCAGTCATGAAAATTAATTCATAAACATACAAGTCTACACAGACTATCAAAGATAGATCAACACCTCTGAAAAACAAGTGTCTGAATGATTTGATTCAGCCCTAAATATTGTTGTCTGCAATGAGACCCTGCTATCACAAAACAAAATTAGGCTATGATTCATATATGAATGAATGAATATTGAACTATCTCAACATAAATGCAAAGAGAAAACCTTAGCATGCTTCTGCTTCTATCCTCCCCTTGTTCCTCCCTTTCCTTTTGCTTTTAACAAATTAGAATTGGTTGAAGTAGTTGAACCAACTCTTTAGTTAAGTTAATTAAAAGACTTAACTAACTTTAGTTAAGGGAAAGAGTAATAGTTATAATAAGGGTCATGAATAAATAATAACTAGTAGGTGGGACCCCTTGTGACTCCATTTAGTTCATAATGATCATAACAATTAGTTAAGTAAAACACGCCTCCTTGTGTCTCCCATCAACATATTCACTTTTGACAAATTTAGCTCATGACATTTGAATTATTTTCAAAGAAAAAATTACTCATATATCCACAATAAAACATATTGTCCACACATTCTTGAAATCAACTGTCACTAATAATGAATAAAATAAAACTCAAAGCCATATTTTCTAGTTGTGAGGCCATATTTCCTTTGCTGATGCTATCACCTTTTAGTCCTTCTCTTCGACATAAGCGTAATAAGCCTTTGTCCTCATCCTTTTACTTGAATAGCTCATCCCTGCATTCGTGATTGATTAGAAAATGATATTTTAATTAACCATGCATGACAACTCTTTTAAAATATGAAATGGATTTTGGCTCAACAATATATCAAATTCATGCAATCCAATCCATACAAATTGTTTTACTCTTTATCAATGAGTAGGGGGTGAAAAAGGTTTTGGGATAGTGAGAGGTTTGTATTGAGAGAAACATGATACAATGAAGGGAAAAATAACATGGTTACTGCTCAATGACAACACCAATCAACTGTAAAGCAAACCAATAAAACATGATTGTAACCCACACAAGACATTGCCACTTTCAACTGCTTTGACACCAAAATCCTCTTGACTATAATCAATCTCAGAACATGGCGTGAAAAAATGAAAATGGGAAGGTGATGGGAGTTGTAATTAGTGGAAAATGAAATAATGGAAGGGAACAAGAACGATTATTGTTCATGAAATTAATCAAGTGATCCATAAATCATTCTGCGAAAATAGATGCACAAACCAACAATCATCGTGACCAAATGACAATTACGGTGCATTTAACTAGTTCACTGTTCATAATCAAATATCCAACACAGTGCCATCACAGGACAGTCTGCATTCCACATGATTTGTAAAGGAGTTATGTTCCTTTCATTTATATACCTTGCATCTTATAACAATTTTCAAACAATAACCATTCGCACTTTGTCTACCATCAAAATCAATCACCGCCCATACATTTACTTCAATCAATCAAATATACTCAAAGTCATGTTCTCAAAATTAACAATGAAGTCACATTATCACTGCAATTAGGTCTGTCATTTGAATGCAAATATATTTTTTAAATATATGTTGGCCCTTGACGAAGATTTGGTAGATTTTTGTTCATGTTGACCTATTTTGGGACTTTGACAGCCTGTCGAAGTAGGAGCGCAAGACGAAGTGGAGATCATGGGATCTCGACCAACTTTTGGATCCTTTTTGGGTTTTGGGGAATATGTAACGGGAATAGGATGTCGACCCATGGGTTTACCCATGTTTAGGCCTATTTTGTATGCATAAATAGAAGGCTAGGCAATGTAAGAAGTAGTTTAATAGTGCATCTATGTGATGTGAATGTATGCTAAGTGCAAGTAGAGTCTGTAAGTGCTTAGTGCATGAATGTAAGAGACTTGCAGATCTAAGTGCAGGTCCTTGTAATAGATTGTGGAAGGATAAGTGTTGTAACGCAAGGAAGAAGGTCCTAGGAAGCTGCGTAGATCTTCTGTCATGTGCAGAGTAAGGGTTTTGATGGATTTGTGCTTGTAACCGATTGACTAAAGATAATAAAGAAGAAGAGTTGGTGGACGTAGCCCTGGGGTGGGGGTGGACCATGTAAACACTGTGTTGTCTTTCTTTGTGCTTGTCTGGATGTGTTTATATCTTCTTGTACTAAGTTCTTAGATATGATTAGATAGATACGCTTATGCTTAGTGATAATGATGTATAAGAATGTTAGATCTGATCTATATGAATGTGATGAGTGCTTGATCTGCTAGATATAACCTATCTATTGATGCTAAGTTCTTAAGTACGTTATATCAGTGTGAATGCTGCAAAGCCCTGTTTTATCAACGAAGTGATTATTGATTGTATATTGAGGAACTGACGATGCTAAGTGATTTATTAAGTATTATAATCACAGATCTGTGTCCCAACTAAGGTTGTCTGAGTCTTGCAACCACCCCCGCGTTTACCTCTGGTGAGACTTCATCTTCTTTGTAGGTGTTGACGAAAGGGTCGGTAGTTAGGGATTTGTTGGTGCCCTATTGTAGCGTTGAACCTTGGGTATGCCCCTGTGCCAACAAATGGTTTTGTTGCCGGGACCTGAAACTATGATTGTTGGGAACTGAGAAATAAGAAGCTCTGTGCAAAGATTCATCCTGAAATTGTGAAAGCTCTATGCATAGATTTTTTCCCTAGTGCACAGTATTCTACTTGAATTATAAAGCTCTGTGCTAAAAGAAAGAAGCCCGATCTGAAGAAAAGAGGTCGGATCTGAAGAAAATAATCAAGATTTGAAAGCTTTGTGCTCTAAGAAAGGAAAAAGTGAGATTTTTTTATTAAAAGGGGTAAGATCTACAAGCTCTGTGCTTTGATAAAGGTAAGAATAGTTAAAAGTTTTAGATCTGGAAGCTTTGTGCTCTGTAGAAGTAAGATAAGTGGAAATTTTTGTTTCTAGAGTATGGATATAGGTATGTTTAATAGAGTCTGTCCTAGTTTGAAAACTAGGGTATTAATAGATGAAAGAAGATTTGATATGACTAGATCTGATAAGAATAGTGAAAGATATGTTATACCTATGCATAGAAAAAATGTTTGGACTAACAAATGGATGCAGGATCCTAGAATTTTTTTATTGCAGGTTAGCTCCTATGATCCTAGCGCGTAGTATAGGAGAAGTTGGGGATCATTTAAAAGAAAGAGAGGATTAACCCTCTGTTACAGCTGCAGAAAACCAGGACATCTTGCTAAGGCATGCCCTGTGAGAAGACCTGGTTGTCTTTGTTGCAAAGCTATGAACCATGAAGTGAGTGTTGGATTGCCCTAGAATGATTGCTAAGATTGAAGAAAAGAACATGAGACAAAAAAACCCTAATGTGAATATATAGGGAAACAAGGCTATGGAATAACCCTAGAAAGAATCATAGAAAATATTGCTATAGATGAGAAAAACCTTGAATGACCATTAGCATGTTAGTTATGGGAGCTTTTAAGAAAGAGGTGTCGAGAGCCGAGAATATGGGACTAGACATTGTTACGTGTTCTAGATGGGAAACGCACATGAATATCATGTGAGGAGAGGAACTTGGAAAGCTAGGGAGGCACAGCTATGATTCTTTATTGGGAATAGGTTGTCGAAGGGAAAGCTGAGTATCGGCGTATTAGGAGGCTCGCTCAGGATACCTATGAATGCAAAATGGAACTAGTGAAGAAGATTTTGAGATTATTCCATTTATTGAGGGACCAAGCCCCATTTACCATGTTACTAAAACCTCAGTTGAGCGAGATCAAGCAGTGAAAAAAGAAGAAGAAGTTTTAGGCGGAAAACAAGGTTAAAGATTTCATGACTAGAAGGATCACATACTTGATTGAAGAACAAAGGATAAAATCTATTTGTACTAGAAACCAGGATGTCAAAGTACCAAAGGAACATTAGAGACTCACATGGGACTAAAGTCACCTATCTCGGATAAAGAGGGGATACCCACAGGTCCCTGGGAGAGAATCTCAACCTTGAAGTGATGACTATGACCAAGGCGATAAAAAGTCAAATGGAAAAGGACTGAGCCGAAGCTCCTTTGGGAAATATATAGAAATATAGAAGTAAGAGAAGACTAAAGTTTTAAAAGTTAGAAGGGTTCGGGGAGAATTTGTGAGACAAAAGGTATTCACCGAGTAGACTAGGGACATTAGAACAATGACATGCTTTTCCATGGCGAGGAAAATATAGGCAGATTGGGACGATATATCCATTAGTGTCACTCCGAATGGGTTGGAAAATCATTTAGATGTACCAGACGGACCATGCACCATCAATAGACAAGGAAGTTAATGAGCTTCCTTGGCTAAAAGAGAACCGTTTTTGAGTTTCCTATTTATCCCATCGCACCATACACTAAGAACACTTTTTCTAACCAAGAATTTGAACTTCTGGAGACCAAATTAGATTGTATACAATGATCATTGCCCTCTTGTTGTTTATTCTAGTGCGATGTCATTAATTGTGAACGGATATTATTAATCTCGAGCAGTATGTGACAGAGAACTCCTACAGTTGAAATCAGTAACTTATAGAGTACTCCTCGACTTGATGGTAGAAAGAATCATGTCGGAGGAAGGATGTCTATTGGTATACAAGCATCATCCACAATAGGACTGCCAACCTCTCCATCAAATTCTCGTGGAGCCAGATCATCCTGACCATCATATGAAAAGCGAACCAAGCACAGAGGCGATCTCATGAATGCTAAGTTGATTAGAGCATTTTACCCGCCTATCTACACCTCTGAAGGTGTGATAAATTGAGATAGTGTACCTAGAGACTTTGAGTCCAGGTAGTCAACTGCGTGCACCTCTAGAAAGGGGATAGGCGTAGTTCGCATAGATCAAGAAAATATAGTAGTGTTGAAGTAGCGACTTCAACCTCGGTGACAAAAAGGATCACAACATGCTACGCCCGGATAAGTGCCTGACCGGGACAAAGGAAAAGAATTCAAAGATAATTCCTCGGTCATGGACCCATAACCTCGATGCGACCACATTGCTCCAGCGTCATGAAGATTCACTGCTTGGGAGAGACACCAAAGTGAATGCATGCATCAGCTGCTGTACGTCACTGTTGTTACCATGGGGTATGGTTAAACCCTTGGTATCACGGTGGATCCGACGATCAATCAGATCAGGAAAGATAGGTATCACAGACCCACGACCCACATGGTTTCTACTGACTTTCAGGCGGATATGCTCTAGCACCGAGGATCAAAGGACACCTCTGAGAGATGTTTAGAAAAGGGGCATTGCTACAAGAATTGGTTTCTATCCAAAGCGGTGTGGTGTGCCTAGCATACATCAATTGATCATGGGAAAAGTTGAATCTAAAATGCGTACTGGTGATTGGTTTGTAGTGTTACCGGGGGAAGTGCGTGGAGAGACTACCACAAATGGTGGGTGAAAGTACCCTACGTGAACTTGATTGGAGCTGGACTCTGAGGAAGCACAAGATCAGGATAGAGTTCCATGGAGTTGGCTTCTAATCACGATTTCTTTCATCATGGGAATGCGGAAGATGTAGGCCTTCAGGACATCGAGCCCACTTTGAACCTACGAGTTTGGTACACTTGCGGACGTTCCGTCTTGTTGGCGAGCACCGCGCCAAGTCAATCTTACACATATGATAGAGGAGGAATTAGAAGAAATCACCAAAGGGTGGTCGACGGACCTCCTCGTTCTAGCGGACCCTACAGATATCCCATTATAGATGGTCAAAAACTACGAACCGGATACACCCGGTTTCTAACAAGATACAAAGAAGGGTCCATGCTTTGAACAGCATCCATTAGAGACCTCTTCGCTCGGCCTGAGCGAGGAGGTGATGGTAGAGATATAGATGGTGAAAAATTTGAGCAGAATAAAGGTGAGGTTACACCAACTAGAGGCGAGGAGGATCCCTCGAAGAAAATAAAGGTCTCCCCATCGAAGCCCTCATCCTAGAAGAAAGTGAAAGCAACCATGACCAAAATGCAAATCATCCTCACCTACGACGACTTCGATTTCATCATAGCAAAACTGAACGATGCTACGTTGCGAGATAGAAAGAAGCGAAGCTAAGCGAGGAGGTGTTCCATCAGTTAGGGCGAGCTCTAAGGAGTGCAGCGAACTTCAGTCGGTACGCAACCTCCTTGCACACCTACTGCTAGTGGAAACACCGATGGAAGATGGAGTGAACTCCATAGAATCATTGATATGATGAATCTTTCCTTGATGAGCTCGGTAAGGAACAATGCAAACTACCAAGCTTTGCTTCGTCTGAGGAGACCTTGGCAGAACAATGCGATTATGCAGAATGGGAAAATCTTGCTCTACATGCGAAGTGGGATGAAGAAAAATCACAGCTATAGCAAGGAAAAGAACAATTTCTTGTGGAGTATATTGGAGTTAAAGAAGTAGTGATTAGAGCACTTTTCTCTGTGACACTTGTAGAAATAAATACTGAAGAAGCGAGTTCAGTAGGTGGCACAACTTGAAGAAGTAATCGGTGGCACCAGCTGTGCATATGGACTTGGATCTCCATAGCATTACCGAGACCTCAAGATGTAAAGAGACCAAGGGGAAGCAATGCCCGTAGTGCATTTGACAAATAAAATCTCTTGCCTTGGGTGAAAAGCTAGAAGTAGTACAACACCCAAACATAGAGAACCTCACCCGAGAATCAGGAGTTATAGGCATCACGGTGGCTACTTGCGATGCTTTCTGTGCTCTGATGGCCACCGCGATTTCTATTAATGGAGAAATGTACAAAGGCGTAAAAATACAGTGAAAACTCACTACCAGAATAGTGGCTTATCTCACGAGAGAGATGTGTGACTACTAGCATTATGAAGATGATTACAATGAGGCTCACGAAGGCCCTTTTACAATAGCGGGGAATGCCAAATTCCCTACGTCAAAAACCTAACCCTACAGGAGATGTAAAGGTCATGTGGGCCCCACGTTTGGGTAAGTGATGCGTAAACTTTCCCGAGTTGTAACTTTTGCATACAATCTCAGGTTTGAAATGATAGCTCGTTGGAAAGGTATTGTCAAGGAGATTCATTTTGGGGCTGAAATCATTCCTTTGGATATCATCGAGAACATCGATCTCGAAAAACTTCATTTAGGCCCTCGAAGTGGCCCCAGAAGTTAAAAATCACTAAAATAGTAAATTACCAAAATGGCGAACTATTTTGGAATACATTTTACGGAAAAGGTGGGTGGCCACCTATATCCACCCTAGATCAATACTCCATCCTTGGGAAGCAATGGTCTCCATTGGTTGAGTTCAGGGGAGAGGGAAAAGTATTTTATTTGAATGCATCTTTGGGTGGTGCTTTGTCTTGGAAAATCACTACTTAATTTGTGGAAATGCGATAAGGGCAGGAAGGTTTGGACCTTTTGCTAGTCACGAATTTGGATAATGATTAATGGAGAAGATCTTCTTGCTTTGTTGCAATCTTGTCGAACTACCTCTGTTGGATAGAAGATTAGCGGTCCGAAGCTGTGGTAGCTATAGTATCCTTCTGTTCACTTGCCCAGACGATTATTGGAGAGAGATGAAATTTTTGTGGTATGAGGATGCTGCCTTGGCATGTTGGGTGATGGTGGTTAAGATTACCTCACGGTATCCGTGAGAGATGACCCCAATTAATAATGACCTTGCCCTTCTGAGAGTCCGAGACTCTGGCGAATAGCATGGCGTTTCCACACATATATGGCTGGCCCAGAGAACATCTGAAACATCCAGGGTGGAAACATCACATAATACCTCATCGTGAAGGGCTTGGTGTCGCGTATGACAATAAAACTGATCTTTGGTACGACATGAAGATCTCGTCTTTAGGCGAAGCCACTAATGTGTGTAGTTTAGGGTGGGGTGTGACAATAATCCCAAGCGTTTGTGACCACCTCTGCTGGATGGCTAGCCGGCTACATTATCAATAAAATCGCGATGGGTCCCTTCCTTACATCTATAGATGAAAACTCACCCTCTTAGGATCTATTGGTTTCTTAAAGTTTGAATTAGCGTGGTGAGCAATAGCGATTGAGATTACGTCGGTGATCATCTTCCGGTATTTTCAGAATAAGATTGAATCAGAGTTCGACTCGTTGTCTTTGATCTAGTCCGCAATGAGCTGTTTTTGAGAAAAGTGGTGTTGTACCGAGGCTTTATTGAAATCCACCGGTGCCCTTTTTTCTTCCAGTGACCTTCTTTCTGTAGCTTGGGCTGGTTTCGGAAGGCATTTGTTAGGGTTTTCTTTTGTCACTTTAGTTGTTATTAGTTTGTGAATGAAACTCCAGATTTGTTAAATTGCTTAAATTTACCTTTCGATTTTATGACATATCGATAGAAACGATAAGAGTGATGAGATGTCCAATAATTCCATTTTGATTTGGATGTATCTTTGTAGAAGTGCCACGGTGTTTCAAAACCAAATAATGGATTCGGTCTTTCCTTACTGCCAGTTAGTGCGCAAGGTATAGAAAGCTATTGGTGAGCTCACAGGCGTTGGCCACTTCTCTTCTTGCCGTAATGTGGTCCATCTCATGTCTTGATCTTCATAGTTATCTACTTGAGGGGGTAGTACTGATCCTTTACCGCATCCACAAAATAATATTCCCAAGGTTCATTTATATATTTGAGAATCCTACATGGAACTTTGATCCTAGTGATTTTCCCACCAATGTTGACATGGGGAGAGCCTTAAGGAGTCGAAGGTGATCTTTTAATAGGAAAAATTATGAAACCGGAGAAATAGCCGTTATAAGCCGATTTAACCATTTATCTAGGGCATCTCCATCTATTTGATGACCCAATCACGGAATATCAAAATTAACCCTATACCATGAAAGAAGCGAGGTGCCTCAAAAGTGAATTAAACGATGAAGTTTCACGATGTTTGCTCCGGTACGGTGAAGGGATCAATGGGAAAAATTCTCCATTTAGTCCCTCTACATTAAGCGTGTGAGCTTACTCCAAACAACGTGATAGGACCAGTAGCTCCGTCGTTTTTCTTTTCTTCCCTGGCCGTGAGGGTTTCTTGGGTGTGTGAGAGTGATTGTCTTCAAAGGAGACAGCTCGAGACCAACTTTCGCAAGACCTCGTCGGGGACCTTAGCGAAAAAATGATCAAAGGCATTTTCTGCAATCCGGATGTTCTTTTCAGATAGAGGCCGGAGATAAAGAAATCTACCAGTTGAATGTTAATAATATAACATAAATCATCAGGATGCAACCAAAACGGATACTCTGATGTGCATGATTTCTATTAATCGGTCTAAATCATCTGAAGCTGTAAAAATCTGATGAAAGACTATTAGAATGAACGTATCACGAGAAGAGATGTGAAATGACTCTCAACGATGCCAGAAGATGATTAGAATGAGACTCCAAAATCCCCTTTTCAATAAATTAAATTCAAAAGTCATATACATCAAAAGCTAACCCCCTAGGAGATGGAAATAAAGTCATTAGACTGTTTTGGGTAAGTGAATTAGCATCAACTTCACCGAGTTGTGCTTTGCATCACGATCTGTTTTGGGCGTGGCCTAAGTTGGAAGGTATTGTCGAGGAGATTCATTTTGGGGCTCAATGATGCTTGCTCGAATATCATTGGAGACTCAAGTATTGAAAAACCTTCATTTGGACCCTCAAAATGGCTAGAAAGTTAAAACATAAAATATTAAAATTGCCAAAATGCTTAAAAGAAAACTATTTGAACCATTTGGAAAAGGTGGGTGTACACCAATATCCACTTGGATAATAGTCCTCTTAGGAATGGTGCTCATGGCGTTGGTTCAGGAAGGGAAAGTATTTACGATTTGAATCTGCATCTTGAGGCAGCATTCTTTGGCACGGAAGTGTTGCTTAGTTTGTGGAAATCTGTCTGCGAACCCTGTTTTAGGAGGTTGGACCTTTTAGCGGTCGGCTAACGTTGGCAGTAATGCAGAAGGAATCTTCTTTCTTTGTTGCAATATTATGGAAGCCACCTTACATTTGGATAGAAGGTGCTTTGGTAGAAGCTGTGGTGTTCAGGTATCCTTCATTGTTCACCATTTGAACAAATTGTGGAGAAGATAAATTTTGTATATGAGATACTACCTTATGGCAATGTTTAGGTGGAGACTGATGGTTGATTCACCTCACAGTATCCTGTAGAGATAACCCCCAAAGGTAATAATGACACATGTGGTCGAGACTCATAGGTATGGTTTCCCGCATATATTGTTGGCTCAAGAGAACATCACAAATATCCGGTGGGGAAACATCATAATACCTCATGGTGAAGGGTTGGATAAGAGTATGAAAATCGACAACTGGCGGGTGACAGAGATCTGGAGTCCTTGGAAACCGCAATGTTATTATGGTTGTGGGTGTGGTGTTGGTGACAATCCCAATTGTTGGCGATTCCTCTATTTGAGATGAGGTTCTTAACTCGCTATCAACAATAAAATCTTAGCGGGGTCCCCTTCACTATCATGAATAAAGGAACTCCCCTCTTACGGATCACATTGGTTCTTAGTTTAAATTGTTTTGCGCGGTCATACGACAATACATGATGGGGTACAACGTCGATGAAATCTGTCTTTCAATATTTTATGTATCATATTTTGAATCGGGGTTCGACTCCTTGTCTTTGATCTCTTGGCCACCAATGGCTGTTTGGACCGACATTAGATGGGTGTTGGCACTGGGGCTTTTTTTTGGAAATCACACCATTTCCGATTGTCCTTCTTTGTCTTCCTACATGGGTGTAGCCCTTCTTTCTGTGGCTTTGGGTATTTGGTTTTGGAAGCCCGTTTGTTGAGTTGTCTTTGTGTACACTTTGCTGGTTGTGTATTTTCAGACCCAAATTCCCGCTTGTTGGTGCTTAAATTTTTGCTCGATTTAACAACACTGTATCGATAGGCCTTGAAGTGATGAGATGTCAGAGAATCATTTAGTTTGAATGTATCTATGTAGAGTCCCCGTTTCTGCAAAACCAAATATGGATTCAGTCTTTGATGATACCCATCTTGAACATGAGAATGTAATGAAGCTATTGGTGAACTCTGGAATTGATTATTATGTCTCTCTTCTTTGTAGTGTGGTCCATCTAGCGCCAACGGTCCTCATGGACTTTCCAACCCAGGTGTCACTACTTGTTCCTTTACCGCATCCACAAAAAACTCTCAGGTCATTATATAGAATACTACTGTGGAAATGCGCTTTCCCGATGGTTTTCTTTGATTTTTGTATGACATGGGGAGAGCCTTAAGGTCGAAGGTGATCTTTCCTTGTCGGAAAAACTATCAACAGAGAAATAATAGCCCAGTTTAACCGACATAGGGGCATCTGCATATGTTGACTAAATCTGAGAATATCAGGTAGCACACTTTTATGAAAGGCGAGATTGCCTCAAAGTGGCAACGATGAATATGTACTTGATGCCTATGTTGATCCTATTCGAGGATCGCTAGAATGGTGGGAGTTTTATATTTGAGAAGAGATGTGAAGGTTATTCGCATTAGCAAGAAGATGATTACAATGATAAGGGCTTTGAAGGCCTTTACACCAATAAATGGAATGCTGAATACCATACATCTAAATACTTAACCCTAGGAGATGAAGCCAAAAGTCATGTGGGCCACCGTTGAAGTAAAAGTGAATTTTATCAATGAAGCGCCAAAAGTCATGTGGGCCCCGTTTGAGTAAGTGAGTACATCAATTTCCCGGGGTCGTAACTTTTGCATACGATCTCCGTTTTAGGCGTGTGATAGCTCATTGGAAAGGTATTGTGGAGGAGATTCATTTTGGGGGCTCAATGATGCCTTTGTCTATCATTGAGAACCTCAATCTTGAAAAACCTTCATTTGGACCCTCAAAATGGCCCCGGAAGTTAAAACCTGCTAAAAATAGTAAATTGCCAAAATGGCCAAAATGGCCAGAAAACTGTTTTGAGCCATTTGGAAAAGGTGGGTGGCTACCGATATCCACCTGGATCATTACAACATGCCTCTTTATAGGATTTACAATAGGAAAATCCCTAAATATTTGTGCCCAAAAATGGTTACATATCCATGCATATCATTGGCTACAAATCTCACAAATCCCGAGATTTTGTTACAGTCGACTCCAAGTCAGGTTTACCAGTCGACCTCCATTCAGTCTCTATTCATTCGTCTCATGCCCACACTTTGACCTCTTGTTGTTTGACTTACCATCGATATCTTTGACTTGAACTTTACCTGGTCGACTTCCTCAACCTTTGACTTCTTGTCGATATACCTTGACCTCGACCGTCAGTTGATTCACCTTGAATAGACTTTCATTGCAAAGAATATAACAACCCAACATTCTCCCACTTGTTTTCTTATTTTCTGAAACAAGATATTCCTGAACTTTCGTTCACAGACCCAGGGAAACAATACTCATTGCCTCTCTGCACCAAGGGAACTTCACAACACTCACAGACTTGGTCAACGATTTTTCTATGTTTTCCAACGTGTCTACTTTCTCCAGTAGCACCTTGGTACTTTCCACCATGTCTCTTACGAAATGGTATTGTAAATCAATGTGCTTATTCTTTGAATGATAATCATGGTTCTTTTCCATAAATATTGCACTTTGACTATCACAACTTAGCTTCATATCTCTCTACCCAAACCTGATTCCTAAACACAATCTTTGAAGCCATACCGCTTCTTTGCTTCCATGAGGGGACACCATGTATTCAAATTATGTTGTCGACAAGGCTACGAACACCTGTCACTTTCTTACCCAGCTTATTTCTCAACCGAGCATCTTGAAGACATATATATTGGTCAACCTCCATCAATCCATATGTCTAGCCCATTCAGCATCGACAAAGCCATGTACATCCAATTTACCACTGCCACATCCAGGTCTTCCTTGGTATAATATAGCATAGTCCTTTATGCCACACAAATACCTAAATACTCTCTTAACAACTATCCAGTGCTCCTTTCTAGGTGTTGACATGTACCTTATCAACACTCCCACTGCATGGGAAATGCCTAGTTAAGTGCAAACCATTGCATACATCAGAATACCAACCGCACTTGCATAGGGAACATGTGCCATGTCCTTTATCTCTTCCCGCATCATTGGACACTGCTCAACAGTAAGCCTTGATCCCATTGGAAACCTTCACCGGTTTGCAATCCTGCATGTTGAATCCTTTCAGAATTGTTTCAATATACTTTGTCTGATTCAACTAGAGATTTATAGTGGTTTGATCTCTCTTAATATCCATTCCCATAATGAAGTTAGCTGCAATGCGATCCTTCATGTATAACTTGGAGGATAGCTGCTTCTTCACCTCCTTTATTGCGTCCATTATGTTTCTAATCAACAACGTGTCATCGACATACAAAGATACATATATGAAATGTCCACCTTCTCCCTTGGAATATATGCAGTGATCAACTTTTCTTCTCACAAATCCCAAACTCAGTATGTAAGTATTGAACTTCTGGTACCACATCCTTGGCGATTGCTTGTGTACCAACTCTTGCTTTCCCTTTACTACAAATCCTTCAGGTTGTTTCATGTAGACTTATTATTCCAAGTCCCCATGTAGGAACACTGCCTTCACATCCATCTATTCTATTTATAGATCGGATGATGTAGCCAGAGACATTAGTATTCTAATGGAATTTAGTTTTGCAACAGGGGAAAAAATATCACCGAAGTCGACTCCCTCGACTTGGGAATATCCTTTCTCTACCAGTCGAGCTTTGAACTTCTTGACTTGACCTGTGGCATTCATCTTCTTCTTGAATACCCACTTGCTACTGACGATCTTTCTTCCACTAGGTAAGGTGACTAAATCCCATGTCTCATTCTTGTACAAGGATTCCATCTCTTCGTGATCCGGATTATTTTCGACACGAAATGAGAGCGAAGATATAATAATGAAATGTACAAAGATATATTGGATATCCAATAATATCCTGGCGTTCCTCTATTCTGGTTCTTCGACACTTGGTTGCTTCTTGATGTTGTGCACTCCTTGCACCCGGTCTAAGTTTCCTCTGCTCTCTCTCTGAAATCTTCTGAGTCAATCTGAGACTCAGTCGACGCAGTCCTTGCGTTCGAGATGCACACCTTGCATACGAGTTTCAAAAGAGAAACAGTTGAAACTTATCTAGTTTCGTCACAAACTCATACAATCAACTTCTCTAACAATCATACATGGACGATATGAAATAAACGACATACACAGAATGTAAAATTCATTCAATCACACATTAAAATGAACACAGTCCAAGATTTGGGACAATTTTGTCTGTTCTATTCACTCATGATTTTTTTTTACATAATCTTGTAGTTCTTCACTACATCTTTCTCCTACTCTATTTTGTTCTACTGATCTCTATCTCTACCTCATAATACTTTTACAATGCAACAACAAACTCTCTAAGGACTGTCTCCATGAGCTCTCGTCGTCCTGTCTGCAACCTATCCTATCAAAATCTTAGTGGTTACTTACTTTGTCCTATTACAATAACTACCAGTTATTGTTAGATAAGAGAGAACACTCTATATTTGCAACCCCTTACAGTCCTATACGACTTTACAAACACGACAAATTTAAAAATGATGTTTCCAAAATATCTCAACAACTCAATTTACTCCTGAGTTAATTTTTGATTTGAAACTCTGTCATGATGAGATGTCGTTTCTTTGCCTCCACGCTTATGTCTTTGACTTTGAAGGTGATGCTCCTGCATCATTTCATAAAGATAGAAGGTGAGTCAAATAATACATAATTTATTTTCCTTCTTAGTAAAATTCTAGCATGTGAATTTTCTTTTCCTATCTAGAGGTTTACAAATTTGGTGATTTTCAGAAAAAATAAAAAATAAAATGGAATAGTGATAGTGGCTTAGTATATCCTTTATAATCTAATAATGATGATATTGATTATAGGCTTAACATTAAGTTTATAAATATACTTCTGCACTTCAACAACTAAAGGCAACTAGTACATCAAGGAGAAATAAAGTACTTTTTACATTTAGCACTACACTCACTCACTAAGAATAAAACAAAAAATAGAGAATTCAACAAGCTAGTTCAATTCATTTCTAAGAAAAAAAACATAAACTATAGAAGCCAACAAAATTGTTTCGATGTTGTCAATTTTTTCCCCTATTTCCTAGTTTACAAATTCTATGATTGTCAACTAAGTTCAAATAGAAAATGGAAATTTGCATGGTATTACTTAATTTTTGGTTTTATCTAGCTAAACCAATGGGAAAGCAAGTATAGTATCGAATTTCAACCAAACCTTTGGCTTTTTACAAGTTTTCAAGAAGAAAATTTTGATAATTATTTATGTTAGCATCATCTACTTTAATAAGTTCATAAATAAGCGCTCAATACTGACCTCATTTTCCCTTCTAAATTCAAGTAACATTGTTAAAACACACTATACTGATGAATTTTGCTCTTGGGTAGTCATATATTTCCCATGATGCAAGTACAAATTGGGCTTCATTTTTTCTACTTCCAAGAAACTTAGACTTTGGCTTTTGCTTCTTTCTAGAGTCTAGGAAGCCTCTTCTTTACCTTGGGTAAGATTTGTGGTACCTTATTGAATTTCAAATAGAACCCTGGGAAACATATTATCAGAAGACATAGCCTTCTTTTCGGAGAAGAAAAGATACCACACAACTCTCGGAGGCCTTTCCATTCCAAATCCTTTTAAGAAACATCCTAGTGGTGAAGTTTCTTGACTGGGGCTTCAAATTGGAGAAAGAGATCAATGTATGTAATGCATGCATCTCTAGCGGAAACCTGAAAACTAAAAAGGAAGAGAGAGGGATTACAAATTGATCCTGACATGCACCATCTGATTAGATAGTCGACATGTAGATGAATGCATGACATAGTGAGGTTAATAATTTACTGGTAGATCTTCTTCCACTTTAGAGATTCGGTCCACGCTGAACCTTGTTCCAACTACATAAACTGCAAGGACAAAAATCTCAATAGATGAATACTCCAAGTCTCCAACAGATAAACTTGAAGGGAACAAGGTACAAGACCAAAAAATATCGTTGAAACCTACAACACAAAAATGATTAAATGACTTAAAATTGTGATACAAGAAAATAAGATGTGATGAAGCATCATGATGGTCGAGAAGGTTCCACCTTATATTCCTAACGACTCGCCTCCCCACACCCTACTCTCCACTTTTGAACATGTCTTCTAATTTTTCTGCTACGTGGACTCGAGCAAGAATTCGTTCCCTCTATGCATAATATAAATAAGACATGGTCTTACCCTAAAGAGAATGGTTCTCCTCTCCATTAATATACACGGTTTCCAATAAAACATTTAAACTATGCTTCTACAAATTGTTTCCAAACGTTTTAGTAAATTCGTAGAGCACTTATCCATTAGATTACTAAGAAACATTAATTACATAAACTACAAATTCATACTCTTATATTGAATATGTAATACGTTATAAAATGTATATCGCTATGTTAAATGTGAAATAACTAATAAATTAATATATGACGAGGCATTTATTTTCTTCCAGCTATGAACAAGGCTGTAATTTTTTTTATGAACAAGACCCTTTGCAATTCCTCTCGTTTATATCTAACTAGTTCTAGTTCCATATTACACATATATTCACACACACATATATAGACTTATCGCTTAATTAGCGCTTTTTTATAATCATAAAATCGCTTAATTATCGCTTTTTTATAATCATAAAAAGTTAGTTATAGGTATCAAAAAGTTGCCCTTGGCATATGGTGTCATGAACTTAGTGAATCATATTGGCATCTAGTTAACATGATTGCCCAAAACAAGCCCTCAACAATACATACATTAATCTATTTTACTAAAGGAATACTCACTTTGGAGGGAGAATGAGGTACCATTCTTGCAAGGTCACTGGTAGATGGACCATTTTTTTTCTTTGTCTAAATTGGATTCATTGAATTTATCAGCCTCTTCTTGTGAATTGGTAAAATTTTTGGACTCGATGGCCTCAGAGAAGCTTCTTTTTCCATAGTTCTTCGGGCGTTCCTGTGATTCATCTGCAACTACTCTCGCGAGTCCAAGATTTAGCTCAGTCTCTGTGAAATCCAAACTGAGTTTATTCTCAGACTGTGCGCTCGCACTAGATTTCTCCATGCCCATGCCTCCAACACTGTAAAACATGATGAATAAAAACATACTCTTTTTTCTACACATTTTTCAAGTCCATTTATAGCAAATTCAAAGTTATATTTTAGAGCAAATTCAAAGTTGTAATTTGACAGAAAGCATATTAGGGTAGATAGCAACAATATTCTCCTTTATGTCAGGTTTCAATAATACTTTCCACTAGACATAGATACTTAATATAGGATTTTAATATTTATTTTATTATTCCATTAGTCTTCAGCTTTAAAATGATTTTTTTTCAATATATTAACATGTTAACCGACATGTAATGTAGGATTTTGATATTTCTTGTGTTATTTGATTTCTTGAACTTAGAATAGTTTTTTTAATATATTAACATGTTACAATGGCTATGTCCAACATACTTTTGTCAATAGAATAATCACAAAAAAGAAACCGTCTCTCCACATACTTTTGTCAATAGAATAATAGCAAAAAAGAAACCAACGCTTTTCATTATACCCACTGGGATTTGAGTAACAATTGGGATTGGGATTCCATTTTTTTGGGTTAAGTTTCAATTCTAAGGAAGGAAAGGTTTTGGAGTTGTTTAAATGTAGAGGAAATTGTTTTTAATTTATTGAAATTGTAAAAAAAAAAAAAAAAAACCTTAATAAATTTTTATATTTAAATTCAATTATTATTATTATTTTTATTTAAATTTAAACTTTCTAATAAATATATTTAATTTTTAATATCATACACTTCTTTTATTTGTATAAATATAAATATTATATTCTTTTAAATTATATTTTAATTCTTTTATTTTAAACTTTACAAATCCACAATGTAGGTTGATTGATATTTTGACTCTTTGTTGTTAAACTTTACAAATCCACACTGCAGGTTGACTGAGAACTGATTACAAAATTTTAAGATGGAAGAAATTATGAAATCCGAAATCCGAAATCCACTCTTGACATGAAACTAAAATATTCATAATGCATGTAAATTGAGAGAGTACTCGTTACAAAACTTTAAGATGGGAAAAATTATAAAATTTAAGCCTCACATGAATACAAATTCATGTAACTTATATTAATAGTTACGATAGTAAATCTAATTTATATTTTAATTCTTTATTTTCAAACTTTACAAATCCACAATGCAGGTTGACTGATATTTTGATTCTATGTTGTTAAACTTTACAAATCCACAATGTAGGTCGAGTGAGAATTTACTGATTACAAAACTTCAAGATGGGAGAAATTATGAAATCCAAAATCGACGCCTAATATGAAACTAAAATATCCACAATGCATGTAAATTGAGAGCGTAATTATTATAAAACTTTAAGATGGTAGAAATTATGAAATCTAAGCCTGACATGAATACAAATTTATATATATTTAAATTAATCAATGGTCAAATGATGCAGGAGCATCGCTCCATGTCAGGAGCCAGCCATCCAGCCACGTCAGCGCGCACGCATTCAAAGGTTGAAGAGAGGCGCAACCTCATTCAAATTTGAATTGAATGTAATTAAATATTTTAGGCTGGTGAGCCATGGAAGTCGTGCCTTTGTGTAGGCATTAGATAGGATCGACTTTAAATGCTAGATCGGCTGAGACCTAGATCTAGGTGCTGGACTAGACAACCATTGATTGTAATTGATTAGGGTAGGTAGACCTGGAGGGAAGCGCTCGATGAGCCTCCTCAGGTAAAAGAGATTTTGAGATCTCATTTTGAGTTAGGCCAGATAGGAGTTAGAGTAGAGAGGAGCCAGGGAGAGCTCAGGAACACCATTGTAAAGATACATGCATTGTTGCCATTTATTAATATAAACATAGCAGTTTTTCTTGCATATTCTGTGTATATGGATGTCTGTGTGTGTTCTCTATGTATGCTGTGAATGTATGATTGTTGATTCATTCTGCAGGGGTGTGTTTGATTTCAGGGTTGAAGGTCTTTGAGGCTTCATACCAGGAGGGTGTGACAAAATGCTGAGGTTCTGAGAGCCGTGCACAAGAGGGTGCACTTCTGAACTCTGAGGAGTCAGACGAAGACGTGCTGAGGCACAGAAGCTGAAGTCAACAACTCAGGGAGAAGACTTGTGAGGTTGCTAAACACCTCAGGAGGCAAGGCTGTGTAGCTGAGACACAGTTGAAGACAAAATCTCTTAGGAGTTCTGTAAAGGCTCTGCCAAGTGGGCATTGAGCGTAAGCACGAGGTGTTGGAGGAAGAAATCCATTGTGAGTTCGAAGAGACCAGAATCACTGAGGATTCTAAGGGCTCTGCCAGGAGGGCATTGAGAAGGTGCAAAAGGTGCACAGGAAGACAGAACTACTGAACGTTCTGTGGAGAAGATACTCCGCCAGGAGGGCGTCGAGAAAACGTGCAAGCAGGCACACGAGAACAGAGAACTCTTTGAGTTCTACTACTTGGAGGAAAAGTCCACTGAGGGAACTTCCACTGGGTTGATGAATACCCAGAAGTCTCAGCAAAGAGGTTGCTTGAGCAAACAGAGAGCCAGGAAGGCATCTGAATATTCTCCATCTGTGGAAGGAGAAGAAGAGAAAAAACCCCCAAGGGGTCTGAGTATTCGTGGAAGCTCAGGACAGATAACGCTTTGTGCGCGAGGACTTCGCAAGAGGCACATGAGTCATCGAATTCTTCGAGGGTTCAGAAGGAGAAGAAAGCGCAGGAAGGAAAACGTCCTCATACGCGTAGCGAGACTCCAAGTCGAGGAGTTCGCAGGCAGAAAGGAGCACGAAGGTCGAAGCCTTTGAGAACGGGCTATTCATCCAAGTCTGGGAAGAAGACATGAAGGTGCTCAGGAAGGAGCAACAACAACCGTCAGAACGTGGGAAGAAGAGACCTGGAACGTTGATTAGTTCACGTCCAGGAGGAGCACCAGAATAAGCACACAACAGAGAAGGACCGACAGTCGTCGGATCTCGTGAAGGAAATCCCGACATTCGTCAGATCGAGAGGAGTTACGCGGATATTAACCTCTGGAGGAGGAGCGCATGAGGAGAACAGGTCTGAGTCGTCAGATCTGAGACAGATACCCGACAGCGGTCAAATCTGCGGAAGTTGCACGGGGTTTAGTCATCGGGATATCGACCATCTGGAATTCAGGATTCTCGAGATCGTAGGAATCGAGACAGCGCAAGTTGCGAAGTCCCGACGGGATCTGGACCATCCGTTGGAGAAGACACGTGGCAAAGATCCAGCGCCATCGGCGTTTAGGCATATCGGGAAATCGACATTCCCGTGAACAAGACATCGGGGAAAATCCAAGGGGAAACCCCAACGAGATCTGAGTCGTCCATTCACATGGGACAGGTGTGAGGGATCTAACGAGAGTCGGCATTCGGAAAATCGGAGTTCTCAAGGGTAAGAGAACCAGGGCATCAGAAGTCCTGAAATCCTGACATAATCGGGATCGTCCGTTGAAGGGACGCGTGGAAAACATCTAGCGTCATTGGTGAAATCTCCACAGGAGGGCTTCATCGACAGATCGAGAATCGGGATATCGAAGATCCCGTGTACAAGGAGTTCGTGCATTTTGAAATCGTGAACCCTGAAACCCCGATAAAGGTTTGGATGAGGTCATATAGGAGAATGGTCGCATGGACCAAAGGGTATAGCTAGAGGGGCTAAGGCCAGGGAAGGAG
>SNQJ01S0018240.1:33402-44697 GCA_010110895.2 Picea sitchensis
TTTAAATAATAAAGTGAAGTGATGAGTGTACTATAAGTCAAAGTGGATACAAAATAAATTATTTAAATAATAAAGTTAATGGAGAAATTACTAAGTGGACAAGTGGTTAGAAGTGGGTTAGCCCTAAAATAAGGAAAGTGGGTAAAGATGATTAGAAGGTAATTTAAATAATAAAGTGAAGTGATGAGTGTATTATAAGTCAAAGTGGATACAAAATAAATTATTTAAATAATAAAGTGAATGGAGAAATTACTAAGTGGACAAGTGGCTAGAAGTAGGTTAGCCCTAAAATAAGGAAAGTGGGTTAAGATGGTTAGAAGGTAACCCCTTGAGGAAGCTACATGAAAGTATAAATAAGAGGCAATGGTCTCTCATTTTTAATCACACTTGAGCATATTGAATACATACAAGTTACTCAGGTAACCAAAGGATATCTAAGCTGATTTTCATAGGGAAGATGAAGTAAAGAAGGCCAAAATTCAAGGGAGGATAAATTCTTTTGATAATGCTTTCTAAGGTATGTTATTTACAGGTCATCTCACCATTTTCGCAATAACTTTTTTTTCTAGAATGATTCAGACCGTGAAATTGGGAGGCCATTGAGGAAACATATCCAAGAAGTTGTGATAAAAATTTCAGCTTGTGGGTCATTGTATATTTGTAGTTACACTATGTGGAAAATAGGGTTTGTGGCTAGTCCTCAAACTAGTCTAAAATAGGTGTTTCGGGTAAAAAAACCCATAAATTCTTCATAACAGATAAAAATTTAGTAATACCAAATGTATTGGTTATACTACAATCTGTATTATTCTGTGTACAATTTTCATATCCATACAAAAAATATTCTATGTGGGGCACACTCTACAAGTTCGCTCTCTAGAATAAGACGGAATTCAATAAGGTTTGCCCTTTTTTCTATAACTCATTTTATGAGAGGATCCAAGTAGTGCTAGAGGAATTGCATAAACAACACTGAAGAATATTGTGTATTATTTTCAGATCTTTATTCATTACAGGTACATAGTTATAATTATTGCAAGTTAGGGTTGTTGACTAATCCAAAATTAGTCATGTGAGACTAAAGTAAAGCTTGATGAAAATGATAGTCTCTTGTTGTTAAAGTTAAGGAAGGTTTGCAGGTATGTGATCATATACACCAGGTCTATTACAGAGTTACAAATCAGATTTGGATGATGAAATTGATGATGGCTTTTGGTTGAGGTACATGTTGGGTACATGGTTGAGACAAGTAGTTGATGAGTTGGCACATACATGAGCTATATAGTTGATGATCTTTGTACATCTTGATGATTAATAGTTTATGTGTATTTGATCCATGATTGGTACATATTTGGTGCATGGTTGATGCACTCATTAATGGTATAGGTTGAGGTACAGGTTGGTGCATGGTTGATTACAGGTTGTTTGGACAGGTTATTATGACAAGTTATTTGTATAGGTTTGATGAGTGGTTGATGCATTTTTTATGGTACAGGTTGAGTTACAGGTTGATTTATGGTACATGTTGTCACAGGTTATTGGTATAGATTGTTACAGGTTTATTACAGGTTGATTGGTACAGTTTTACAAGAGTATATCTCACAGTGATAGTGTGACATTGGTTCCATCATTCTACTTGTACGTCAAGGAGGTTGGATGAGGAAAGGAAAGGTGGTTGTAGCCACATTCCGGTTGTAGGCGGAGAACATACGAGGTTGTATCCTCCTTCTGGTTGTATCTAGATAATTGGGGAGTTGGATATTCTCTCAGGTTGTAGACTGAGAAACTAGGGGGTTGGAGCCTCCTTCCAGTTGCAGCTAGAAAACAAAGGAAGTTGGTGCTTCCAATGAATAAAATTCTTAAAGACATATAAGAAAAATTATTCTGTGGTTTTCTCCCTCTTTGGGTTTCCACATAAAAACACTGGTGTATTGTGTATGTGTATGATTACTCATTTGTTCATTATTTATTTACTCTGCAATTATTGAATGATAATGCTACATTGATATAAAACTTGAATTATATGGTTAAAAAGGGTTAAATTTCTCTATTACTTATTCACCCCCCTCTAAGTAATCCAACAATTGGTATCAGAGCAGGTTCCTTAAAGAAACAGTTTAACCACTAGAAGGAGATCATGGATTATTCTGAGAATGGAGTACCATTGTTCAATGGTCATAATGGTTTAAAGTATGAGATGTGGAGTGGAAGGAAAAAAGTGTTTTTACAGGAACATGGGTATTATATTTGGCTATCATTCATTACAAGATATGATAGTTCAAAAAAGGGCAAAGACTGCAGCCAAGAAGGAATTGAAGAAGAATAACAAAATAGCAATGGATTTCATCTAGGAATGATTACCTAATCCGATTCAGAAAATTCCAAAGAAGATGCAGGTACAAATCAAGAAGAAATATGTTCACCATGTCAAACATATTCAAAAGATGAAGAGTACATAATCACCAGAGGTATGTTTTTTTTCTTTAATTGTGAAAAACACGGACATCTTGAAATAGAATGCCATGAAGGAAATGAGACAAAAAAACTAATTGAAAAGGAAGACAATTATGAAGGAGAATTGATTAGTGCTTTATATGAACTAAGAGAAGAAAATAAGTCGCTCAAGAAATAATTGATAAAAAAAAAGGAAAGTGTTCACATTTTTTAAGAATCCCAACAGGTCATCGAGAACTTAAGAACTCACCTAGAAGAAGCCAGAAAGATCGAAGAAAATCTTGAATATCAAAAGCAGTATTTGGAAGCCAACATAGCAACACATAAGGAAGAAGCATAAATGAGAGAGAAGATATTAACAGGTCATCTTAAGGAAAGAACTAATGATGTAAACCAGATTGAGGTAGAGTTTGGTCAAGAAGAGAAAGGACTTGAAGAAGAAATAATCACATCAAAAATTCATCCTGAAGAAGAAAAAAGAACAGAAGAAGTCATGAAGTCTCAGTTAATGAAGAAAGAAGAAGAGGTTGAGAAACGTGAAGAAGAAGTTGTCGCATTGAGAAGTAAAATCGTCAAGATCAACAATAACGTTGAAGAAACATAAACATCCACATCAATTATAGAGAATGAAGAGAAGCACTCTAGGTTGTTAGAAAAGAAGAATGAAGAAAATAGAAAGAGTTATGCGGAAGTAATCAAAGGAAGGAATCATGGTCAACTAGAATCTAAGAAAAATATTGAAGATACATATTCAAGAAGACCATCCATGTTCAAGCCACAAATAAGATTCAATCATGATCATGATTAGTCAAGGAAGAAATTCAGAAGGACTACACCATAAAGAATATCATTCACTCCCAGGTATGCAAATTTATATTATGGTCATTGTTTTTATTGTACTAATTTTGGACATAAGGTTGTAGATTGCAGGGATTATAAAAGAAATGTTCAAGCAAGAAGTGCCTATGTGGCCCCATGTAACATTGAATGTTACAAATGGCATAACTATGGACACATTGATAGTGATTATAGAAGAATGATCAATACTTCCATGAAAGAGAACATTGATATCAGATATAAGAAAGTATGGATAAGAAAACAAAAAGAATAGGTGAACAAAGACCAGGTCCCAGAGATCACAAGATTGGAAATAAAATGATGCAGGAGCATCGCTCCATGTCAGCAGCCAGCCAAAACAACCACGTCAGCACGCACGCATTCAAAGGTTGAAGAGAGGCGCAGCCTCATTCAAATTTGAATTGAATGTAATTAAATGTTTTAGGCTTGTGAGCCATGGAAGCCATGCCTTTGTGCAGGCATTAGAAAGGATCGGTTTTAAATGCTAGATCGGCTGAGACCTAGATCCAAGCGTTGGACTAGACAGCCATTGATTGTAATTGATTAGGGTAGGTAGACCTGGAGGGAAGTGCTCGATGAGCCTCCTCAAGTAAAAGAGATTTTGAGATCTCATTTTGAGTTAGGCCAGATAGGAGTTAGAGTAGAGAGGGGCCAGGGAGAGCTCAGGAACACCATTGTAAAGATATAGGCATTGTTGCCATTTATTAATATAAACATATCATTTTTTCCTGCATATTCTGTGTATATGGATGTCTGTGTGTGTTCTCTATGTATGCTGTGAATGTATGATTGTTGATGCATTCTGTAGGGGCGTGTTTGATTTTAGGGTTGAAGGTATTTGAGGCTTCATACCAGGAGGGTGTGACAGAACGTTGAGGTTCTCAGAGCCGTGCACAAGAGGGTGCACTTCTGAACTCTGAGGAGTCAGACGAAGATGTGCTGAGGTACAGAAGCTGAAGTCAACAACTCAGGGAGAAGACTTGTGAGGTTGTTGAACACCTCAGGAGGCAAGGTTGTGTAGTTGAGACACAGTTGCAGACAGAATCTCTTAGGAGTTCTGTAAAGGCTCTGCCAAGTGGGCATTGAGCGTAAGCACGAGGTGTTGGAGGAAGAACTCCATTGTGAGTTCGAAGAGACCAGAATCATTGAGGATTCTGAGGGCTCTGCCAGGAGGGCATTGAGCAGGTGAAAAAGGTGCACAGGAAGACAGAACTACTAAACATTCTGTGGAGAAGATACTCCGCCAGGAGGGCGTCGAGAAAACGTGCAATTAGGCACAGGAGAATAGAGAACTCTTTGAGTTCTACTACTTGGAGGAAGAGTCCACTGAGGGAACTTCCACTAGGTTGTTGAATACCCAGAAGTCTCAGCAAGGAGGTTGCTTGAGCAAACAGAGAGCCAGGAAGGCATCTGAATATTCTCCATATGTGGAAGGAGAAGAAGAGAAAAATCCCCCAAGGGGTCTGAGTATTCGTGGAAGCTCAGGACAGATAATGCTTTGTGCACGAGGACTTCGCAAGAGGCGCAGGAGTCATCGAATTCTTCGAGGGTTCAGAAGGAGAAGAAAGCGCAAGAAGGACAGCGTCCTCATACGCGTAGCGAGACTCCAAGTCGAGGAGTTCGCAGGAAGAAAGGAGCACGAAGGTCGAAGCCTTTGAGAATGGGCTATTCGTCCAAGTCTGGGAAGAAGACGTGAAGGTGCTCAGGAAGGAGCAACAACAATCGTCAGAACGTGGGAAGAAGAGACCTGGAACGTTGATTAGTTCACGTCCAGGAGGAGCACCAGAAGAAGTGCACAGTAGAGAAGGACCGACAGTCATCGGATCTCATGAAGGAAATCCTGACAGTCGTCAGATCGGGAAGATTTACGTGGAGATTAGCCTCTGGAGGAGGAGCACATGAGGAGAACAGGTCTGAGTCGTCAGATCTGAGACAGATACCCGACAACCGTCGGATCTACGGAAGCTGCACGGGGTTTAGTCATCGGTATATCGGCCATCGGGAATTTGAGATTCTCGAGATCGTAGGAATCGAGACAGCGCAAGTTGCGAAATCCCGACGGGATTTGGACCATCCGTTGGAGAAGACACATGGCAGAGATCCAGCTCCATCGGCATTTATGCGCATCGGGAAATCGACATTCTCGTGAACAATACATCGGGGAAAATCCAAGGGGAAACCCCGAGGAGATCTGAGTCATCCGTTCACATGGGACATGTGTCAGGGATCTGACGAGAGTCGACATTCGGAAAATCGGAGTTCTCAAGGGTAAGAGAACCAGGGCATCAGAAGTCCCGAAATCCCGACGTAATCGGGATCATCCGTTGAAGGGATGCGTGGAAAACATCTAGTGTGATTGGCGAAAGCTCCAGGGGAGGGCTTCATCGGCAGATCGGGAATCGGGATATCGGAGATCTCGTGTACAAGGAGTTCGTGCATTTTGAAATCGCAAACCCCGAAACCCTGATAAAGGTTTGGCTGAGGTCATATAGGATAATGGTCGCATGGACCAAAGGGTATAGCCAGAGGGGCTAAGGCCAGGGAAGGAGCTAATCGTGAATCGAGGAATAGAGAGGATAGGAGTTCTCGACAGTGAGAACCGCGAAACCCCGAACCCCGATAGAGATTCGAGGATAACCTCGGTCAAGTGCTGAAGGTCGTGGAGGGTAGAGAAGGACCTGTGGACTGGGTCGGGAAATTTCATAGTGATTCTCGAAGAGGATCAAAGAGCCGCTTCGGTTCAATAGTGGTATTTTGGTCGATCCTGAGAGTGGGTGAGTCGAGGAACAACCTTGCCTGCATCAAGTGGTATCAGAGCTGAAATTCTTGTTTGTATATTTCAAGCAAGAGGAGAAAAGAGGAGGTAGAAGAAGACAAAGTTGTTGAGGACTCTGTAATGATTGGTTGCAGGTAGGCAACAATCAAGGAGACAGTCAACAGGACTGTGAGAGGATGATGAAGCTGGAACACTCAGGGATGCAGAGTGACAGCAACAGATCTGTCAGGGAGACAGACAGGGACAGCAAGGGGTCTACTGAAGGCCATAAAAAGAAGAGAAAGGAAGAAAAGCTTGTCGAATGGGATGAAGAAGAGACTAGAAAGCTCTATGAACTAAAAGTAGACATAGAGAAGCTCGAACTGCGGATGCGGCAGGATAGGAGGATGAGACGAATGTGAAATTTTCCCATGAAGAAGGCAGAAGAAAAATGGCCAGTCAAGCAGTTGATGGTCATGAGACAGTGCAGGTTGTTAAAGAGATGGTTGAGGTATGCTGAAAACCTCAAGACCACAGAAGAGAAGATGATTTGTCACTGTTGGCCAGAGACTGGAAAAGATCTCGATGATTGGGATGATGAAGAATTTGAATTGGGGTCATCTGAGGATCTCAAGAACTGCCAGGAGGGCAGAGAAGTAGAAATTCCAGTTTTCCATGAGGGAAACGAGTTGAGATCAGTTGAGGATCTCATGTATTGGCAGGAGGATAGCCAGGGAATTTCAATTTTCCAGGAGGGAAATGATCAGAGATCGTTGCGAGATCTCGAAGACTGCCAGGAGGGCAGCGGAAGCGTGTCAAACTGCCAGGAGGGCAGCGGAAGCATCGAAGACTGCCAGGAGGGTAGAGATGAACATCTGAGACCATTTGAAGGTCTCATGGAGAGTTCAATTCAGCAGGGGTTGCTGATGAAGATGGGATCGGTTGATCGCATAGTCTGCCAGGGGAGCAACAGGGACATCTCATATTGCCAGATGGGCAGGGATGAATTGATGAGTCAGATTCAATCAGAGGAGCTGACAGAGCAGGTAAGATCGGAAACGAATTTGGATCAGCAGGTGCAACTGATAGAGGAAGAAGATCATAATGATATTCTGATGATTGGGGGAATTGAAATATTCCTACCATCTGCCTAGGAGGAGGCAGAAAATTCTGTTGCAGATGATGCAATAACAAAAATAGAGGAACAGTCGGTCGTGACTGTCCAAGGTGAATTGGAGCAGATGGAAAAGACTGCCCAAGAAGAAACGAAAGAAGAGAATGAGCATTCTGAGGAACAGCTCAACAATTTCAGCCAGCGAGATGAGAGCGTTGTAGAATTGGAGCTGACAGCCGAAGAAGCAGAAGCGGAAGGAGAATACGAGCATTCTGAGGAATGGCTCAGCATTTTCAGCCATGAAGTTGAACATAATGCAACAGAGAAGGTTGCAGAAGCAGAGAAAGAAGGAGCAGACAACATTTGCTTTGCTGATCTGTGGGAGCAGGTTGAAGCCCTGGAGGAGAGGGAAAAATAAAAGTGCAGGGCATGCACATCCAACAGGTGAAGTTGGAAATGGATGAAGGAGACCTGGGAGATCATGATGATCTTCCCACGTGCCAAAAAATTTACATCTAAGGAGACCGCATGAGCCGGAATAGCCAAGGGAGCAGTTGGACAAAGTAATAGAAGAGATCAGAGGGCTGATGATAAGCTCAGCAGATACTGTCATCAAGGAGAGGCTGAACAGGAAGAAGGAAGCAGCACAGCAGCAGCAGAGTGGAGCAGATGGAAAGCTCCAAAGACTTATTTGGGATCCAGGAGGATTCTAACAGCTTAGAGGAGAAGCTCATGAGCAGGAGCTCATGATTTTTGCAGCTATGGAGTATGATGCAGGAGCATCGCTCCATGTCAGCAGTCAGCCAACCAGCCACGTCAGCGCGCACGCATTCAAAGGTTGAAGAGAGGCGCAACCTCATTCAAATTTGAATTGAATGTAATTAAATGTTTTAGGCTGGTGAGCCATGGAAGTCGTGCATTTGTGCAGGCATTAGATAGGATCGTCTTTAAATGATAGATCAGCTGAGACCTAGATCCAGGCACTGGACTAGACAACCATTGATTGTAATTGATTAGGGTAGGTAGACCTGGAGGGAAGCGCTCGATGAGCCTCCTCAGGTAAAAGAGATTTTGAGATCTCATTTTGATTTAGGCCAGATAGGAGTTAGATTAGAGAGGAGCCAGGGAGAGCTCATGAACACCATTGTAAAGATACAAGCATTGTTGCCATTTATTAATATAAATAGAGCAGTTTTTCCTGCATATTCTGTGTATATGGATGTCTGTGTGTGTTCTCTATGTATGCTGTGAATGTATGATTATTGATGCATTATGCAGGGGTGTGTTTGATTTCAGGGTTGAAGGTCTTTGAGGCTTCATACCAGGAGGGTGTGACAGAACACTGAGTTTCTGAGAGTCGTGCACAAGAGGGTGCACTTCTAAACTCTGAGGAGTTAGACGAAGACGTGCTGTGGCACAGAAGCTGAAGTCAACAACTCAGGGAGAAGACTTGTGAGGTTGCTGAACACCTCAGGAGGCAAGGCTGTGTAGCTGAGACACAGTTGCAGACATAATCTCTTAGGAGTTCTGTAAAGTCTCTGCCAAGTGGGCATTGAGCGTAAGCACGAGGTGTTGGAGGAAGAACTCCATTGTGAGTTCGAAGAGACCAGAATCACTAAGGATTCTGAGGGCTCTGCCAGGAGGGCATTGAGCAGGTGCAAAAGGTGCACAGGAAGACAGAACTACTGAACGTTCTGTGGAGAAGATACTCCGCCAAGAGGGCGTCGAGAAAATGTGCAAGCAGGCACAGGAGAACAAAGAACTCTTTGAGTTCTAATACTTGGAGGAAGAGTCCACTGAGGGAACTTCCACTGGGTTGTTGAATACCCAGAAGTCTCAGCAAGGAGGTTGCTTGAGAAAACAGAGAGCCAGGAAGGCATCTGAATATTCTCCATCTGTGGAAGGAGAAGAAGAGAAAAAAACCCCAAGGGGTCTGAGTATTCGTGGAAGCTCAGGACAGATAACGCTTTGTGCGCGAGGACTTCGCAAGAGGCGTAGGAGTCATCGAATTCTTCAAGGGTTCAGAAGGAGAATAAAGCATAGGAAGGACATCGTCCTCATACGCGTAGAGAGACTCCAAGTCGAGGAGTTCGCAGGCAGAAAGGAGCATGAAGGTCAAAGCCTTTGAGAACGGGCTATTCGTCCAAGTCTGGGAAAAAGACGTGAAGGTGCTCAGGAAGGAGAAATAGCAGCCGTCAGAATGTGGGAAGAAGAGACCTGGAAAATTGATTAGTTCACGTCCAGGAGGAGCACCAGAAGAAACGCACAGCAGAGAAGGACCGACAGTCGTCGGATCTCGTGAAAGAAATCCCGACAGTCGTCAGATCGGGAGGAGTTATGCGGAGATTAGCTTCTGGAGGAGGAGCGCATGAGGAGAATAGGTCTGAGTCGTCAGATCTGAGACAGATACCCGACAGCCGTCGGATCTGCGAAAGCTGCACGGGGTTTAGTCATCGGGATATCGGCCATCGGGAATTCGGGATTCTCGAGATCGTAGGAATCGAGACAGCGCAAGTCGCGAAATCCCGACGAATTCTGGACCATCCGTTGGAGAAGACACGTGGCAGATATCTAGCGCCATCGACGTTTAGGCGCATTGGGAAATCGACATTCCCGTGAACAAGACATCAGGGAAAATTCAGGGGGAAACCCCGACGAGATCTGAGTCGTCCGTTCACACGGGACATGTGTCAGGGATCTGACGAGAGTCGGTATTCGGAAAATCGGAGTTCTCAAGGGTAAGAGAACCAGGGCATCAGAAGTCCCGAAATACCGACGTAATTGGGATCATCCGTTGAAGGGACGCGTGGCAAACATCTAGCGTCATTGGCGAAAGCTCCACAGGAGGGCTTCATCGACAGATCGAGAATCGGGATATTGGAGATCCCGTGTACAAGGAGTTCGTGCATTTTGAAATCGCGAACCCTGAAACCCCGATAAAGGTTTGGCTGAGGTGATATAAGAGAATGGTCGCATGGACCAAAGGGTATAGCCAGAGGGGCTAAGGCCAGGGAAGGAGTTGATCGCGAATCGGGGAATAGAGAGGATAGGAGTTCTCAACAGCGAGAACCGCGAAACCCTGAACCCTGATAGAGATTCGGGGATAACCTCGGTCAAGTGATGAAGGCCATGGAGGGTAGAGAAGGACCTGTGGACTAGGTCGGGAAATTTCATAGTGATTCCCGAAGAGGATCAAAGAGCCGCTTCAGCTCAACAGTGGGATTTTGGTCGATATTGAGAGCGGGTGAGTCGAGGAACAACCTCGCCTGCATCATAAAACAAGATGAAGAAAATTATGTAGAGAAAGACGCCAGATACAAAAATATTTGGAAAATAACTAAAAGAAAAGAATGATAGGTAAATAAGGAACAGGTTCAAGAGATTGTACTTTCAGGAATTGTAGTGAAAGATGAATCCACAAACAGAAAGAAAGAAGTCAGATCTCAAAGAGATGATGAATCTACCAATGAAGATGATGATGAATACACATCAGAGAAGGAATTGTTCTGAGCCATCCCGCTTAGAGACTCCCAGGTAATATGAATATTAGACAGGGGGAGTCTATGCGATAGTTGTGACAGACCAAAGAACCATCCTTTGAGAAGATTGCAGAGTTTGAGTAGACAGATCCAAAGAAATCAGTTAACAAAAGTACAGTTTGATAAATTAATCAATTGTAGTAGTGAAGACCTCATGATAGTATAGTGATAAATGGGTCATCATTATGGACAGTTATGCAGTAGAGTCTTGGACAGTATGGAAAAAGATGGATTCGTAAGAACACTTAGCAGGTTTGGAAATATATATGACAATGGACAATATCATCGATTCATAGATTGGTTCAGAGAGTGGTTCAGAGACAAAGGAACATTATCATAATGGATGATAATTACAAAGGAAATGGCTCAAACAATGCTAATGGATTCCAAATTAACAGATATTTTTTGGACACATCCAGTGCATACAACAGTTCACATTCAAAACAAAGTAATTCTTAGGAAAGGAAGTGCATACAACAACCTTTACATCAAGGTAACTCAAGATGGTATTTTATTAATTGAAGTTTATGTTGATGATATTATTTATGGAAGTATTGATGACAGGTTAAGCTAGA
>SNQJ01S0018240.1:44747-90473 GCA_010110895.2 Picea sitchensis
GCCAGGAGGGCAGAGATGAACATCTGAGACCATTTGAAGGTCTCATGGAGAATTCAATTCAGCAGGGGTTGCTGATGAAGATGGGATCGGTTGATCTCATAGTCTGCCAGGGGAGCAGCAGGGACATCTCATATTGCTAGATGGGCAGGGATGAATTGATGAGTCAGATTCAGCCAGAGGAGCTGACAGAGCAGGTAAGCTTGGAAACGAATTTGGATCAGCAGGTGCAGTTGACAGAGGAAGAAGATCAGAATGATTTTCTGATGATTGGGGGAATTGAAATATTCCTATCATCTGCCTAGGAGGAGGCAAAAAATTCTGTTGCAGATGATGCAACAACAGAAATAGAGGAACAGTCGGTCGTGACTGTCCAAGGCGAATTGGAGCAGATGGCAAAGACTGCCCAAGCAGAAACGAAATAAGAGAATGAGCGTTCTGAGGAACAACTCAACAATTTCAGCCAGCGAGATGAGAGCGCTGCAGCATTGGAGCTGATAGCCGAAGAAGCAGAAGCGGAAGGAGAAGATGAGCATTCTGAGGAATGGCTCAACATTTTCAGCCATGAAGTTGAACAGAATGCAACAGAGAAGGTTGCAGAAGCAGAGAAAGAAGGAGCATACAACATTTGCTTTGTTGATCTGTGGGAGCAGGTTGAAGCCCTGGAGGAGAGGGTAAAAGTGCAGGGCGTGCACATCCAACAGGTGAAGTTGGAAATGGATGAAGGAGGCCTGGGAGATCATGATGATCTGCCCACGTGCCAAAAATTTTTACAGCTGAGGAGACCGCATGAGCCGGACCAGCCAAGGGAGCAGCTGGACGAAGTAATATAAGAGATCAGAGGGCTGATGATAAGCTCAACAGATACTGTCAGCAAGGAGAGGCTGAACAGGAAGAAGGAAGCAACACAGCAGAAGCAACAACAGCAGCAACAACAGCAGCAACAGAGTGGAGTAGATGGAAAGCTCCAAAGACTTATTTGGGATCCAGGAGGATTCTAACAGCTTAGAGGAGAATCTCATGAGCAGGAGCTCATGATTTTTGCAGCTGTGGAGTATGATGCAAGAGCATTGCTCCATGTCAGCAGCCAGCCAACCAACCACGTCAGCACGCACGCATTCAAAGGTTGAAGAGAGGCGCAGCCTCATTCAAATTTGAATTGAATGTAATTAAATGTTTTAGGCTGGTGAGCCATGGAAGTCGTGCCTTTGTGCAGGCATTAGATATGATCGGCTTTAAATGCTAGATCGGTTGAGACCTAGATCCAGGTGCTGGACTAGACAACCATTGATTGTAATTGATTAGGGTAGGTAGACCTGGAGGGAAGCGCTCGATGAGCCTCCTCAGGTAAACGAGATTTTGAGATCTCATTTTGAGTTAGGCCAGATAGGAGTTAGAGTAGAGAGGAGCCAGGGAGAGCTCAGGAACACCATTGTAAAGATACATGCATTGTTGCCATTTATTAATATAAACATAGCAGTTTTTCCTGCATATTCTGTGTATATGGATGTCTGTGTATGTTCTCTATGTATGCTGTGAATGTATGATTGTTGATTCATTCTGCAGGGGTGTGTTTGATTTCAGGGTTGAAGGTCTTTGAGGCTTCATACCAGGAGGGTGTGACAGAACGCTGAGGTTCTGAGAGCCGTGCACAAGAGGGTGCACTTCTGAACTCTGAGGTTCTGAGAGCCGTGCACAGAAGCTGAAGTCAACAACTCAGGGAGAAGACTTGTGAGGTTTCTGAACACCTCAGGAGGCAAGGCTGTGTAGCTGAGACACAGTTGCAGACATAATCTCTTAGGAGTTCTTTAAAAGCTCTACCAAGTGGGCATTGAGCGTAAGCACGAGGTGCTGGAGGAAGAACTCCATTGTGAGTTCGAAGAGACCAGAATCACTGAGGATTCTGAGGGCTCTGCCAGGAGGGCATTAAGTAGGTGCAAAAGGTGCACAGGAAGACATAACTACTGAACGTTCTGTGGAGAAGATACTCCGCCAAGAGGGCATCGAGAAAACGTGCAAGCATGCACAGGAGAACAGAGAACTCTTTGAGTTCTACTACTTGGAGGAAGAGTCCACTGAGGGAACTTCCACTGGGTTGTTGAATACCCAGAAGTCTCAGCAAGGAGGTTGCTTGAGCAAACAGAGAGCCAGGAAGGCATCTGAATATTCTCCATCTGTGGAAGGAGAAGAAGAGAAAAACCCCCCAAGGGGTCTGAGTATTCGTGGAAGCTCAGGACAGATAACACTTTGGCACGAGGACTTCGCAAGAGGCGCAGTAGTCATCGAATTCTTCGAGGGTTCAGAAGGAGAAGAAAGCGCAGGAAGGAAAACGTCCTCATATACGTAGCGAGACTCCAAGTCGAGGAGTTCGCAGGCAGAAAGGAGCACGAAGGTCGAAGCCTTTGAGAACGGGCTATTCGTCCAAGTCTGGGAAGAAGACGTGAAGGTTCTCAGGAAGGAGAAACAATAGCCGTCAGAACGTGGGAAGAAGAGACCTGGAACGTTGATTAGTTCACGTCCAGGAGGAGCACCAGTAGAAGCGCACAACAGAGAAGGACCGACAGTCGTCGGATCTCGTGAAGGAAATCTCGACAGTCGTCAGATCGGGAGGAGTTACACGGAGATTAGCCTCTGGAGGAGGAGCGCATGAGGAGAACAGGTATGAGTCGTTAGATCTGAGACAGATACTCGACAGCCGTCGGATCTGCGGAAGTTGCACGAGGTTTAGTCATCGGGATATCATCCATCGGGAATTCGGGATTCTCGAGATCGTAGGAATCGAGACAGCGCAAGTCGCGAAATCCCGACGGGATCTGGACCATCCGTTGGAGAAGACACGTGGCAGAGATCCAACGCCGTCGGCGTTTAGGCGCATCGGGAAATCGACATTCCCGTGAACAAGACATCGGGGAAAATCCAAGGGGAAACCCCGACGAGATCTGAGCCGTCCGTTCACACGGGACAGGTGTCAGGGATCTGACGAGAGTCGGCATTCGGAAAATCGGAGTTCTCAAGGGTAAGAGAACCAGGGCATTAGAAGTACCGAAATCCCGATGTAATCGGGATCGTCCGTTGAAGGGACGCGTGGCAAACATCTAGCGTCATTGGCGAAAGCTCCACAGGAGGGCTTCATCGACAGATCGGGAATCGGGATATCGGAGATCCCGTGTACAAGGAGTTCGTGCATTTTGAAATCGCGAACCCCGAAACCCCGATAAAAGTTTGGCTGAGGTCATATAGGAGAATGGTCGCGTGGACCAAAGGGTATAGCCAGAGGGGCTAAGGCCAGGGAAGGAGTTGATCGCGAATCAGGGAATAGAGAGGATAGGAGTTCTCGACAGCGAGAATCGCGAAACCCCGAACCCCGATAGAGATTCGGGGATAACCTCGGTCAAGTGCTGAAGGTCGTGGAGGGTAGAGAAGGACCTGTGGACTGGGTCGGGAAATTTCATAGTGATTCCCGAAGAGGATCAAAGAGCCGCTTCGACTCAATAGTGGGATTTTGGTCGATCCTGAGAGCGAGTAAGTCGAGGAACAACCTCGCCTGCATCATCAAACATCAACCAATCATATAATACAAATTTATATTTCAAAATTAAAAAAATATTTTTACTTCAAATGAATGAATGATCCAACATCAACCAATTATATAATATAAATTTATATTCAAAATTAAGAAATTATTTTTAATCATATAATACAAATTTATATTCAAAATTAAAAAATTGTTTTTGAATGATCAAACATCAATCAATCATATAATATAAATTTATATTTCAAAATAAATAAAAATATTATTTAATTTAATTTAGCATAGTATATAAATCATACCGTGTGATTAATTTTATTAAAAAAAAACTAATAAATGACAAACTAAATAACTACTTTAACTAAAAATTACAAATTATTATGCATTAAGTAGACATAATAACAAGATAATAACTACTAAAAATTACAAATTATTGTGCATTAAGTAGACATAATAATAAGGTAGAGAAAAAACATGGGCATGACATGATACATTCCGGCCTCTACTTAGGCACTGCTACCGTGTGACACATTTTATCCTCTACTCTTGGAAGAAGAGATTCCCTCATTTGACATAGCATTCAATACCTTATTACGATTATCTCATTCATTATATTATTGTAACGTTCATTTTATTATTCCAATGATTATATTATTGTAATCATCCATGACAGTTCTAAAAGAACATTTTAACACACAACATACACGTGTTTCCTTTCCTGTCTTTTTTTTGGCAGGGATTTGTTGCTGTATAATATAGATTATGAACCAATCCATTAGCATGCACATATGGTATATTATTGGTGTTTAATTTAAAGAAGATTGAAGCATACACTTAAGTATGATGTATTACTATACATTATTAATGTCTATTTTTAATAAATTGAAAATAAAGTTAACATGCATCGATTGATTTGTAAGAGGATGACAACAAAAGGAAACATTAGGGTTGGACAATGTCGTCACACAACAATCTTAAGAAAGAATGGAGACCATAAGATTTGTCTATGTTCCTATTTAAATATTATTTGGTGTTTCATCTTTAATTGTTTCTATCATACCCATTGTAGTAAGTTGTTTTTTATTTTTATTTTTTTCTTCTTTATCTTTCCCTAAAAATGCTTAAAAAGCTTATCCTAATTTAAAGTATAACCATACTCTAACTCCCCTTAATTTCATCAAGAGAGGAAGAATATGACTCTTTTCCTTCCTAGGTCAAGTAGTTGGCTACTATTCTGAAGTAGGAGTTTGAAATTTGACTCAACGCTAAGAAAAATGGAGTCTCTTGTGATTATATCAAAACTAGAACCATTAGCAAGCCATATTGGGGGAATGCTCCAATCAAATTTCATTTTTCATTTTACGTGGATTTAGTATTTCCTAAACATGATATCCAAGTGGATAAATTGGCAATTTAGATTACAAGCGATGTAGATATCAAAATCGTCCCAATTTTGTATTTTTTTTTTTTGGCAATATTCTTGATCTTTCTTAATGAAATAGTTCCTTTGAAAGGACACTATTGGATGAGGGGTATAATGACTACGTTCATGAAACTTTGGAATTGATGCTTTGATGCATTTGAGGAAACCTCATCCTCTTTTATAGTTTGGGTTAGACTCCCAACCTTACCCTTAGAATATTTACATAGTTTGGGTTAGACTCCCAACATTACCCTTGGAATATTTACATGATTCACTTTTCTCTGGGAAATGAAGCTCTTTAAGTTTTGTTTTGATGGCATCCATTATATTTGTCTCACATGACACATTTTTTTATAAACTTGAACTTTAATAAGATAGTCATAATTTTAATTAATTTGAATTTATGGGATTATGCATGGAATAACCTTTGAAAAATGAAAATATTCCATTTAATTGTAGAATTGGCTGGAAAATGAAAATATTCCATTTAATTAGCACATAGATGTTGATAGTATCACTAGAATAAACAAGAGAAAAAAAGAAAAGAAAAATTAAGCTCTTTCTCCCTCAAGAAATGTTGTTCACAACAAAGAAACAATAAAAAAATATTGTATGTGATTTAAAATCAATAAGGTGAAGTATATTTAAGAACTTTTCAAGCATTGTAGGGCTTTGCATTTGATCGTACCATGAAAAATAATCATTTTGTAGAATGTGTTCTCTTAGTAGGTCTAGATGAAGTTCATAAAATGTTAGAGGAGGAAATAAATTATTGGTGTAATTACTGATCTATTATGTCTATTATTGTAATATCGACTTAGTGGACATTAAGTGTAGTTGATGAAAAACCCTGATGGCCTATCATTAATGTGGTGGTTAAATGGTGTCTTAGTGGTTTTTTATCAACATGGTAGTCAAAAGGTGGATTAGTGAAATATAATTAATATGGTAGTTAGCCTTGATATAATTGCTATATATAGGAATATTGATTTTCATAATGGTAACTATTATGTGTGGCACAATAAAAAAGAATTACATTTGTGAGAGAGGAGTTGTTTTTAAGGGTTTTCTCTAGTATAAACTTGTTCGTCATGTGACCAACTAGTGTGGTGACTCTAGTTTCTTGTGACATTTCCAATTTCTTAATTTTAACATGGCGAGTCTTAATTTTTAAGAGTTTCTTAGATTTAAATGTGTAAAGAAGCCACTAAAGTGAGGTCTCACACTATGACAACAATGTCCCACCACACCAAGAGAAATTATGGAGGGAGTGGAGTCTAACACTTGAATATTAAGGGTAACTGAGAACCCATTGACAAGGAGAGGGAGGGAAAATGTGACATTATATTTATTGTATTAAAATCCAAGTTTAATGCTAATCAATTAATGCAAATTCCTTTAAAGGTTGTTCAAAAAGATTTCTAGGGGTTTTAACTAAGAACCCATTGGCAAGGAGAGGAAGGAGGGAAAATGTGACATTATATTAATTATATTAAAATCCAAGTTTAATGTTAATAAATTAATGTGAATGCCTTTAAAGGTTATTCAAATAGGTTTATAGGGGTTTTCAACAATGAGAAATACAATATAGGACTAGGGGTTTTCCTCATCATTAAAAAAGTGTTTTAACCACTAAAATGAAATGGAAAAAAAAGTAAATAAAGGGAAAAACAGAACGAGACTACATGAGAGGAGAATATGCCAAACCCTAAGTGAAGTGCTAAGAAAAATTGAGCCTTCAAAAATTCTTTCAAGTGTCTATATTTTTGCAAAATGCATGGAAATCATATCCTAAATCAAAGTGTAACACACCTGACCCCTTAAACTTACTTAGGCTAGTGGGATGTCATATTTTCTCTTTCTTGTATCCTCAAAAATTGGGTTTAAACCTTCAACACTTCTATCCATCATGATGTACAAAATAAATTCTCTTATCACAACATCCAACTACATCTAACCTACTTACTCAACACCCAACTTCTAAAGGAGCTACATAAGAATTTTACTACGTGGACTAGGAACCAAAAATTCCCGATCGAACAACGAGGATTCTCTTTGCACAACCAGATCCATGGTCAACAACGAATCAGGTTATCTACCCATCGAGAAAGTGGGTTATCTCTCCCACAATTCCATCTCGATCAAACCTTTTCGATGGAACTGTTCTGACAAATCCAATAGTCCTTTTAAATAAATCAATAGTCCCAATTAAATCGATACCTATAACTCCACGATGGTTAACACCTCATCCATCACATGAATTGGTGGGGTCCTCTACCAATCAACGTCTAACATTATAACAAACACTCATCCTGCAGATCAATGGTTCCTATCCCTTGGGGTCCTCCAACATCATAATTATCAACTTCCAAGTGATCACAGGTCTTTTTGATCAACACTCTTCGATGAGCCTCCTCTGATGGATATGACAATCCTCGATTTTCCCATTTAATAGTCAGGATTCACTCAAGATCCTATAGCGACATAATGTTTTACCAACGTCTCTCTTCATCTAAGTTTTCTTCATTAGATTGGATCATTCTAGATTCAACAACTGTAAATCCATCGAAATCCTCTTCGTTAGATATATAGTCCACTAGATCTTGGGATCTCGTCATCGAGTTTTCTCTATCAGAACCCTCTCCTAGAACCTCCTTATATACCTTTTCGACTGTCCACCTTCCAATAGACTTACAGTCTTACACTCGGGCATCAATGATCTAGATCTCATTGGCTTAGATTCTGATAGATCGACGACCCACACTTTATCGACACTTTCCATTTAGAAACCCATGTTTCCTCTCACCTTGGGTTCTTCCAATGGCATTTAATTCTGATAGGATTCCTCTCGAAGCTTAGATCTCTGACCAATGGTCAGGATATTCTCCTCCTGCTGAATCAATAGTTGTTGTCCCTAAGGGTCCAAACATGGGTTTTCATTAGGGTTAAGGACTCATTTCAAGACTTGACAATCCTGTGGTATTTTCAAGCTTAGTTTACCAGTGTCTACTAGAATCCCTTAGGAACTTAAACCACTTAACAACTGACTCAGATTATTTCACTCCAACAAGCCCAAATGAATATCTTGCATCCTGCAAGATTTCCATTCAAAAGCAGGGGAAACCACCGATTATTAGATGTTCTAGGACTAAACAATTGTGCGTTCTTTCCAGTAAGGTTTACTCACTTTCCTCAGACTACTAGAAAACTTTCCCACCCACCAAGAATACTCTTCCCAAACACCCAAATGAAGGTTTTGTATCTTGCAAGATTTTCCATTCAAGGGTTGGGAAGTTTACAGGAACACTGACCTAGATTGACCTTCATCATTCAGGCATTCATAGTTAACACCATTGTTAATGATAGAAATTTTTATTTACTCCATTTTACTCAAGAATTCAACATTATCTCATTTAATCAAATATTCAACCATAAACATAAAATATTTTATCGTCATCATTGAGAATGCAATATACATTGTAAACAAAAACACTTATATGTTCAATGATTACTATAACCAACCAATTGACTGAGGGGAAATTACTTTCTATCCAACCATAGGCTATGATGCATTGTGCTTTTCTAGAACATGTCACCCTTGTACTAGGCCATGATACCACCAAGGGACTAACTCATATGACTTCCAAATCAAGAAATGGTTTAGGAAGGTTACTCTCCTTCACTCCACTGGAAACATCAGAAGTTTCCCTCTTCCCATTGAGCTTAGGACCTCCACGAGTTTATTCGACACCTTCCCAATTGGATTTACTCTGCACAAGGGAGTCCCTTCTTTGCTATATAGTCCCTTAGTGACCTTCGCTTACTAGTGTCAATTTATTTACAGTAAGAAGCAAGTTGTGCTCCTCTATTTCTCTAGTCTGGATATGGGTCTTCTCTTTTCGAGGGTGACCATTAAAATCTTGGGAAAGTTTCCTTTTTTCCTCAAAAAACATTCCTAATATTCTCCACTACTCATATTTTTGTGTGTGTGTTCCTCTGATCACTACACCATCTTTTTGTGAGTATGCAACTCACTCTCTTCACAATAATCCCTATATTTCTCCGTGTAAGTCCATATTCACACATCCACATTCTGGTTCTCTTATACTTCACATAATATTTATGTTCTCTCTATGTGCATCCTCTTTCTCTCTTCATGTTCTCCATTGTCTCATCTACTTAGAAATATGTGTTTTTTCCCACCTTTTACCTCTTCTTCCTCCCTGTCCTTGGGATCCTTGATGAATTCTGTCATAAGAATCTTGATGTGTTAGGATTCCAAATTGAAGGGGAAAATATAGTGTGTCCTTCCAGATGAGGTCTTAGTCAACCTTTCACTCCTTCAAGTATCAAATCAGTCAACATTTATAATTGCTCAACCACTCAATCCTGATCACCATAAATAGGCTCCATGGTTCCATGTAGTCCAGGTACGTTTGGAAGGCAGTGTATTCAATTATTGGAGGCATAGGCTAGATTGTTGAGTAAGATTCCTATTTTCCTCATTGAAACTTCCCAGTTCCAACTCACCAATCCCACTTGTGGTATCATGGCCAATACTCAAGGCTTCCTTCTCAGTCAACTGTTTGGTATTTTCATTAATCATAACCATAATTACGTGCTTCATAAATAAAAATACATGAATTCTTAGCATAATTATAGTCATGGGGGAAAATAGGGTGTTACATCCCCCCCCCCCCTGAAACTTCCCAGTTCCAACTCACCAATCCCACTTGTGGTATCACACAATACCAAGGCTTCCTCTCAATCAACTGCTTGGTATTTTCATTAATCATAACCATAATTACGTGCTTCATAAATAAAAATACATGAATTCTTAGCATAATTATAGTCATGGGGAAAATAGGTGTTACATCCTCAAAGAAAGAGTATATATATATATATATATATATATATATATATATATATATATATATATATATATATATATATATATATATATATATATATATATATATATATATATATATATATATATATATATATGAAAACAAATGGGTATGCTATTCTACTATATTCTTAGCACGATATCTTCCAGTTCCCAAGTGGCCTCATTTGATCCAAAGTGCTTCCATTGCACCTTGCCCTGCACAATGACTCAGTTCTGGAGCAATGTTTCTCTCCTATCCAAGATGCATTAAGGTTTGGGTTGGAATTCTCCCTTTGGTTCCACCTATATCACAGTTCAATCAACAACATGACTAGATTCATGAACATACTTCTTTAATAAGGATGCATGGAACACATTGTGAACTCTAACAATAGGTGGCAGGGGAAGTCTATATTCCATTGGTCCCACTCTTTCTAGTACTTCAAATGGTCCATAGTAACAGGGTTCTAAATTGCCACAAGTCCCCATCCTTAGGGAGATCCTTTTGGGATTTTCCTTGAGATACACATGATATCCCACCTTAAACTTTGTATGAGTTCTCTTGTTGTCTACATAGATATTCTACCTATCCTGGGATATTTTCAAATTCTTCCTTATTCTGATCATTTCCTACTCCGTTTCCTCTAACAATTTTGGTCCAAGTGTGATTATATCCACCAGACTATGCCAACTAATTGGAACTCTACATTTTCTTCCATACAGAGCCTCAAATGGACTCATCTTTAATGATTCTTGATAACCTATGTTATAGGAAAACTCAAGCAAGGGTAGATATTCTTCCCACTGTTTGGGTTGATGCATGACATGCATCCTCAACATGTCTTCTAGCACTCTGTTCACTCTTTCAGTAAGAACATATGTTTTAGGATGGTACGCCATTCTAAATGCTAATCTTGTTTCCAAACCTGCAAAAAATCCTTTCTAGATATTCAAAGTGAACTTAGCATATCTGTCTGAAATAATAGTCTTGGGTAGATATTGTAATCTAAAAATTTCCTTCATAAAAATATTAGCAACATCTAGAGATTTAACAACATATTTAATGGGAATGAAGTGAGATATCTTGCTCAACTTATCCACCACTACCATGATTGCATCATGTTACCTAACTGTCTTCGGAAAACTAGTGATCTAATCCATGGAGATTGTCTCCCATTTTAACTTTGGAATTTGCAATGGTTGCAACAGTCCTACATGGTGCTTGTGTTCAACTTTGACCTGCTGTCACTCCAAACAATTGGAAATATACTTAGTAATGTCCTAATTCATTCTTGTCTAGTAGTAAAATTACCTTACTACTGTTATCATATTATAATAACTAGGATGACCCGCATAAGGTCTCCTATGAAATTCATCCATGATGATATGTTTCATCTCTTTTCAATCATGCACATACAACTATTTGTTATACAACAATAAATTATTAGTTGCAAGTTGATATCGCTCACACTTTTTCTCAGTGGATTCTTGCTATAATCCCTCTCTTACTAGATTGAAAAACTTATCTTCTTACAAGAGGCTTCTAATTCTCTGCTTGATGTCAAAATCACCTACACTTGTTGTTGCTAAGTGTATCGTCTACACACTTCGACTTAGTGTGTCTTCCACTCTATTTTCCTTTCCTTTTATATGTTTGATCTCAAAATAAAACTTTCTAATCAACGAAATCCATCTGACTTGTTTAGAGTTCAACTGTGGCTGATAAAAAAAATTCTTTATACCACAATGGTCTATCATCAAGAAAAACCTTCTCCCAAGCAAGAACTTCCTCCACATATTCAAAACATGCACAATCACTGAAAGCTCCAAGTCATGGGTGGCATACCATTGCTCATGATCATTTAACTTTCATGACTCATAACAAATCACTTACCCTTCTTGCATAATAACTCCAACGAGTCCTTCCTTGAAAGCGTCGGTATAAATCAAGAAATATTTCTCAAGGTATGCAATATTCAAAACAAGAGTGTTGGTCAAAAGGTGTTTCAGTTGTTGGAAGCTAAGTTCACACTCTGTTGTTCATACAAATTTCTTCCATTTCCTCTGAAATGAGGTAATGTGATGACCGATCTTGGAAAATTCCTTAATAAACCTTCTATAGTATCCTTCTAATCCCATAAATGACCTTACCTCAGTTACATTTTGCGGGGCAAGCCAATATATCATAGCGTCATTTGACACCATATATGCTTATGATGATTCACCCTCTTCCTTGCTTGTAGGTCCAAAATCCCCCTTTTCCTCCCAAAAAATACTTAAAAAAACCCATCGTTCTTGATGCATGTGAATCTCCTTAAAGCAACTGGCATATGTACGCCCCTTGCGTACATGTTAATTTGGCTAAAAAAATCAATAAATCCCAACATTTTTGGTAGAGTTGACGGGTTCCTCAAGTTCCTGACCTCCTACAGCCCATCCATAACTACTCCAACTATAAAAAATGAGTATAAATTAGAGCCTTGGGGTGGAGGAAAAAGAGAATAGAGAAATGCATCCTTATGCTGACATTTTCATTATAGTCTTGCAAGTCCCCTTTTCCCCTTGCATTTGAGATTGTCCTTCCCATCTGAAAACCCTTGTTTTCAGAAGTTGTGTTTTCCCTATTTTGTAAAGAAGAAAGCCTTTGCCTTCCTTGGACATGTTTGAACACAAAGTATTGGAGGTATTGTTTATCATCTCTAGCCTTGGGTGGACGAACTTGGATCCCAATTTTGAGACCGTACCACAACGGTTACATGTTGTAACCAACTTTTATAATTTTCTTAATAAAAGATCTCTCATTCTCGTCCAATTTCATTTGCCAATTCATGCTTTTAATAGATTATCTATATCTTGATTTAAATCTATTATGAAAATTGAAATGATCATGTTTGGTTAGTTATCAAATAAATACATGTTTGCAGTTGCTTGTCTCTTTGTTTGGAATATGTTTCAGAGGATTGTTTTGAAAGAGTTCTAGAGTGAAAGTCTTCGAGCAGGATCAACATCAAACATCAGAATCCAAGTTTGTTCTCTTCTCTTTCCTTTGAGAGTTAGTTATTGAAAAGTAGTTACTTTTAATTGACTGCTTGATTTAAGTTTGAGAGTGGTATTTTAGGGTATCACTCTATTGTGGCCATGACCCATATCCATAGGATTTTGTTTTCCGTAATAGAATTGGCGACTCCACTAGGGATATTCATTAGGGATACTTTTTGTTTGCATTTATTTTGATTTTTTTTTGTGCCTTAGACCTTTATTTATCATTCTATGGAATTTTGCAATCCTTCCTAAGTCTTCCAGACCATTCTCTCTCAAATTTGAGAGGTTTTTATAGTCTGTATGTTATTGTCTTCTAGTATAGTTGCACACATATGTGACTTTCCTTGATCACAAGCACATACATATGCTACTTGTTGCTTAGACAATCGCATACATGTTCTGGGTTTGAGTTTTTTTCTCTTTCCAGATCACTGGAGGTTGGGGTTGTGGTACTATAGGGTGTTCCTAGATCCTGTTAGTATTTAGAGTCGCTTTTTGGTTTCAGAATTTGTTTTCTTTTGTTTCAAGATTATAAGAAAAGTCCAAAAATATTTTTCAACTTTCTTGTTTTGTCAAGGATTTTTTTTTGTATTTTAATGGTTTTAAGGTTTTAGAAATATTCATCAAGTGCATACTACACTAAGAATTGTTCCTACAATTCTTTATAGGGTGTTTGGTCATCTATTTGTGGTCTTTCTTTCCTTATACTTTCTTATTTTCTTCATTTACTTAAACAAAAGTGTAAGAGTGTGTGCTTGTGAAATTTGTTCCTTACCCTTTACACTTGCATTTAAAAAGAAAAGTCCATTGTATGCATTTTTTCTTCCATAGTTCACTCTTGTACGTTCTAAACAAAAAATTAAATCAATTTGCATTTAGGGTTAGTTTCTAGGGTGCATCTTTATTATATAAAGTGAAAAATTAATAGTTGTATTTTTCATTAACTTAGTGCATTGCATAAGCTGTTGAATATTTCAATGAAATTTTGCTTTGCATGAAAAGTGAAAGATTTGCATTTGCATTGCATTGAAAAGAAAAAGTTTCTTTAAAGAAGAAGTGCATTCTTATGTAGATATTACACCTCTTTCTTTTGAAAAATTTAGCCTATTTCATATCAACAATATTCTTAAAGTGTAATTTTTTTTGTTTTTGCAAGCGTCAATACACATAACTGAGTTTCACGTTCATTCCTTTGTGACTTAAGAAAAAACCATTAAAACAAACATTAATAAATAATATCAATTAGTAACCTTTTTCTATGGTTCACCAATAGCTTAGGCTAGGGCCTTGGATTAGGGTGGAGATTTAATTCTCTAGGGCCAACCAAAAGAAAATGTAGGAGTCTGTGATAGGGAGAGTCAAATCCAATTTTCGTATAAGTATATATGAGAAGCTCCTCTAACACATGATTCAAACATAAGGTCGCGCGAAGGAGAGTCGAGGAGATAACCCCTCCAAAGCTTAACTGAACGTAGTGGAAATATCGTATTTGGGGGTTTCACTAGTGCTCTTAACTCTGTGAGAGGTGTTGATTTTGAAGCTTTGGGATTTTCTACCCTGCCCATACGTTCAATCTTGACTGTTGAATGTACCCCTCGGATGCTGACTGTGAGTTGGTATCCATAGTTTCTCTTCCTAGGTATCACATAGGTGATTGTGGGGGGTTTCAAATGATACCTGAGATAGACTTCGTATCATGCTTTTTAGTACTTTTGGAGGGTGCCCCACGAAGCATGGGTACTTGCACCGGATATGGCTGGTTAGTGGAGGTCAAGGTAACTGTTTCTCACTCCTTTGTTTGGATATTCGAAAGACTTAATCCACCAGTGCCTTCGTCTGGAAGGTCCTTACCTCACTTTTTTTCTATTGCGATCTCAAGACCTAATCCACCTAAGTCGAGATATCAACATAGTTGTTTGCTTGGTTTGCATCTTTTAGGGTTTTTTCTTTTTCGTGGTGCACTCTATGTGTGTAGAGTATGTAGGTGGGTGTGTTGTCTTGCACCTTAAGTATTTGATTTAAAGTGGATAATCAACCACCACATTGATCATGGAGAGTTAAAGGTATTCTTCCTGAAGAAGTCCTTATAAATTCTATGCCTCCTCCTTAGAGGCATCAAATCGATCCAACTGACACTTTTGGACCGGTTAGTCCAATTGACTTAGTAGAAATTGAGGATGCAGAAACAAACTCTTCTGCATCAGAGGTTACTTGTATATCAAACCTTTAAGATGAAGTTTTCATTTGTTTATTTAACCCTCCATTAATTGGACCAAACAATCCAATTATTTGGAGAGTTCCAACTCCCGGGTTGAACTACGTTGATAGTCGCTCTCTTCGATGGGTTGTAATGGAAGACACTTCATAAGTGTCCGGTTCGCGGTTCCCTACAACCCCCACATCAAAAATTCTATTTGGAGGAATCATTCCTCCTGGTATCTCTAACCAAACGATTAAGGTGATTTAATATATGATAATTTCATCCATCAACAACTTCATGCCACTAATTATCGGGTCCACTCAACCTTCGAGTGTGACCTCTTTGTCGCTACCTTTAGTATCGAATGCATTTATGTTTGGAATGTTGTTGTTTGGCATGTAGAGTGTGTCAAATAGATATGAACTAACTCCCCAAGTTTCTAACATTGTTGTTAGGAGTTCTTCGATTCCCTACCAAGATATTCCATGGGGTGAGGGCCATATCTCTCTATCAACCCCTTTCTTGGGAGTGTGTTTTTTCCGTCCTCAGGTCCTAATCCCACTATGGGATGGGTTCCTTACTTGAGTGGTGGATTTCAATCTGCCGACACATCATCTACATCCAACCCCCTCACATTCTTTGACAGATTTAGGAGAAATCCCTTTTCCTAGTTGGGGGTGTCATTAGGGGGAAACCCTTTCCAATCATCTTGGAACCCCTTGTTTGGATCTATTCTATCACAAGGGGCACCAAATGGAAATCAAATTTTTCATCCCAATAACCACTTTGGAGGGGGATTACCTCCTTTCGATCAAGGGTTTCAACCTTCTTATCAAAACCCCAACTTTCAGGTGAATTCTTTCTGGAAACCTGGTGCCAATAACAATCCAGGATATTCATTCCCTTATTCCAATCAACTCAGGGGTCCCCCCCCTCATAAGTTTGAATACAATGCAACAACCAAGACTCCCCTTTCTGGAAACTCTCGATTTGCCAAATCTTTCAAAGTTGATGAATGACCCTGTGTGCCATGATCCTAGTTGGCCACCGGTCCCAACCAAACTTCCTTAATATATTCCCAAGTTCGAAGGAAAATCTAGTGAATATCCCCATGATCACGTCACGAATTCCCACCTGTGGTGTTATTCTAACTCACTAAATGATGATTTTATTCATTTATGCCTTTTTCAGAGTACTCTTATCAAAGTCATTGCTAAGTGGTATATTGATTTGAAGGGAGAAGTCTATCGCATGTGTCACAATTTGGTGTTACTATTTCTCAATCAATTTCAACTCCTAGTTCTCTATGATGTTGGTACCGATCTCTTGTCGAATTTTCAATAGAATAAGGCCACTCATATAATATGACTATACTCATGAGTGACTAAGAAGAAAGAGAATGATTAAGGAAACCATCCCTCCAGAGTTCCTCTTGGAGTGGTTTTTGAAGTCCTTGTTGCCTTATATCTCCAAGGACGTTTCTACTTTTGGGGTAACTACAGAGGAGCAAGCTATCTTCAGGGTGCAACAACTAGACATAATTTACTCGCAGTTTGGGATCCTGTATGAGATCATCCTGGATGCGCTATGGTCAAATATTGACCCTTCCAAACCAATTCTTGGACGTCATGTCGATGGAATTGTAGGTTTCGTTCAAAGCTCATCCGCAGACTTGGTCTCAAATAAAATAAGACAATTTTTTATCCAAGCTTCAGCGTCTCGTCTAGCTTTGACTTCAACCTCCCCCTCCAAAACATCGAATGTACAGAGTGTGTAATAGAGGAACCCAAAAGGTACCCAAAATCTTGGAAGGAAGAAGAAGGGTAAGGATAAAAAAGGGGGGGAATAATAATAATAATGTTAAAAAAACAGAATCTAGTTCTGGTGGGGCAAATAATGAAAATAGGAAGGTTAAGTTTCCTTGTAATATTTGCAAGGAGGATCGCCTCACTCACTAATTCCCCAAGATGGAAGAAGACTAGAGGTTGTTGGCACAACAACAACATGTCGTATTGACGAATCTGTTTCCACAAAGACAAAACATGGCTTCAAGATCTAATTTTGGGAGTCAGAAGGTGGGTAACTAGGGTACTCCTCTGCCTGAAAAAATATCATTGGGTCTGATTTGCAGACTCGAGTGCATAATTACGATAAACCCTAATTTGGGTCTAAAAGCAAGGAACCTGCTGAGAAACAAGGGCCTCTTCATATTGAGAAGCCTTTTGTGAGTGATGTTATTCCTAGTATGCCAAAGGGTGTGTACAAAAGAGCCTTGCATAATCCAAATTCTAGGGCCACTCAAAATTGTTCCATCATGGAAGATTTGTCCCAATCGTCGTGTGCGATGTCCACTCTTGAGGTACTCCAAAGTTTCCTGGTGCAATGAAGTTCATTTCTTTTTTCTATCGAGGCCACATATTCTTCTAGCTCACAACTCATCATGTTTGACCCTTCTAATGTCAAACATCACCTCCCTTATTATGTTTCTTTTCATATTCAAGTGGTGTATGCCACAAAAAACATTTTTAGAACCGTGATCAATGAGGGATCATCAATGTGTGTGATGTCACTTTCTTGTTGGAAATCTATCGAATCTTCAGAGCTCACTTTGTTCCATACTCTTATAACCACATTCGATGGTCGTTCCTTTCAGCCCCATGGGATAATTTCCTCCTTCCACATATAGTTGGGAGGAAAAACCATGTACATTGAAGTGGAAGTAGTTGACACTCTGCTCGACTACAACCTTTTCTAGGTCCCAGTTGGATTTATTCTATGATTGTTGTTGTATATTCAATATTCTGAGTTATGTGTTTTCTTCATGAAGGAAAAATTGTGATGATCGACCATTTGTTTTTCAGTCATTCAGATTTAGCTATGTGGATGGGATCTATTGTCTCATTAATAGACGGTTCCCAAGCGGTGACCAAAAGTATTAGCATTGGAATGTATTCTTCGTTGATGGGGAATTTTTATATCTCAACTCCAATATCATACATTTTCTCCACTTCGTCTAGCTCAAGCTCATTAATTCCTATATCCCAAGTGCACCATTTTTGAATGATGTACTTTGAGGATCCTTGGATTCTACCTTTACCATCTGATTCGATAGAAGGGATCAAGCACACAGGAATGGAAAAGCCTTTGTCTGCAATAGAGATTACTTATCAAACCATTCAAAAGGCCACTACAAACCTAGATACAAATCCTCTTCAGAGAAAGGAGGTTGATGATCTTATGACTCTCTTTTAGGCAGTTAACTCTTCTCATTCTCCTTATTGTCTCGAGATGGTACTACCCTCAGATGAGGCTATTTTAGAGGCAATGATGGGTCTAGAGAGGCCTTAGGATGATTTACATTATCAATCTTATTTCCTTATGGAGATAAATCACATTGAAAGAGGATAGTTCCATGTCCACATGAATGACAATATTTATAGAACTGTGAAACCTTTATTAAACCATGGTGTTTATGCTGAAGGGAACATGGAAAACATTTTAGAAAAGATACCTATCAACATATCGAATGATCCCAATGTCATGGAAAATGTACTCATCGGTGCAGATTGTTCCCCTGAAGAGATCCATGATTATATCGCCTTGTTTAAGGAGTGTCACAACGTCTTTTCTTGGTCATACGATGATATTCCAGGGTTAGATCCTCAAATTGTCGAACATGAAATAAATACTTATCCTAAAGATAAGCATGTTTGACAGAAGTTGAGGCCAATTAACCCTAGGAAGGAAGTTGCCATAAAGGTTTAGGTACATAAGCTCCTCAAATCGAGTTCCATTTATCCAGTTCCACTTACAATATGGGTTTTGAACCCTGTTCCAGTTGACAAGAAACAAGGAACCATCTGTGTATGTATGGATTTCAGGGATTTGAATAAGGCTTGTCCCAAGAACAATTTACCAAAACTGTTTATTAATCAAATTATCAATGAGTGTGCGGGCAGTGAGATATTTTCATTTATGGGTGGATTATCCATATAAAATAAAATCCAAATTAAACCCGAGGATCAACATAAAACCACATTTATTTGTCCTTAGGGAACTTTTTCATACTGAAAAATTCCTTTCGGTCTCAAAAATGCTAGGGAGACATTCCAACGGGCCATGTATTTTTCCTTTCACGACATAAAACACATTTTTGAAGCATATTTGGATGATCTAGCCACTCATTCTTGTCATAGATCCGATCATCTAGATCACCTCCATTGTGTGTTCCATAGATTTCATTATTATCACGTCTGGATGAATCCACACAAATACAATTTTTGTGTTACTTTGGGGTGTATCCTTGGCTTTATCATGTCAAACAAAGGGATCACTATGGACCCTTTGAAGGTTGATGAAATAACTCAGTTTCCTCCCCCACGTACTATTCGTCAACTTCAAAGTCTCCAAGGAAAAGAAAAATTCCTTCATTGTTTCATCGCTAACTACGTTGAGATCACTAAGGGTTTCATGCGTTTGCTAAATAAAGGGGTCCCATTTGAATGGGATACTTATTTGCAAAGATATTTTGATGCGTTGAAAAAGGATTTAATGTATGCCCCTCTCCTTAGTCCACCTGATTTTACACATGACTTATTGTTGTACCTATCGGCCTTTGAATTGACCGTAGGTATGGTTTTAGTATAGGAAGATGATGCACTTGTCGAGCACATCATTTATTACCTGATTCATGGTTTGGTTGATGTTGAGTGGTGATATTATCACGTTGAGAAGCTAGGTCTGGAAATTTTCCATGCTATCTAGAGACTCTAGCATTACATTCTCCTATGTAAAACTACAGTTATTGTGGATGTTAATCCTTTACAATATGTCTTAACTTATTGTATTATCAGTGGGAAATTCAACAAATGTATCATGATTTTGCAAGAATTTGACTTAGACTTTGTGTCAGAGTTTCCTAGGGAAGATAAAGAGGAACTTTTTGAGGAATCATTTTTGGATGAATCCATCTTCTTGACATATTATTTTGATCCTTGGTATGGATACATTCTTATATATCTCCAGACTTTGAATTTCACCCTACATTATTAGAGAGAAGAGCAATGACGCATTCGCCACTAGGTGAAAAAATATCTCATCATTGGTGATACTTTGTATCATCGTGGTGTAGACTCGATTTTACATCACTGTGTGAATCATAGAGAAGTGGAGTTCATTTTTAATGAATCTCATAATGGATCATGTGGAGGTCATCTCTATGGGTTGGAGACAACCCAAACAATCTTGTGCGCTAGATATTTTTGGCTGAATATCTTCAAATATTGTATCGAGGTGGTCAAAAAATGTCATCAATGTCAAGTTTTTACTCATAAGATGCACACACATCTTTCTCTTCTTTTTCCAGTCGTCGTCGTCGACCCTTTTACTAAGAGGGGTGTTGATTTTATGACATGCCACCCACCTTTGGCTAAGGGGCATCGTTACATTATCGTGGTCGTCGATTATATCACAAAGTGGGTGGAGGCCATGACTACTTTTTCAATCGATGGTGAGAAGTTTATTTGGATGCTCAGTTGGTAGTGTCTTAGCTAAATGATGAATTTCATATTCAGGACCCTATGCTACACCATCATTTCCTTCAGGTATGTTTGTTGGAGCGTCATTTTGATTACATTACTTATGTTCATGTTCCAAGAAATTGCAATTCATTATGTGATGCATTTGCTAACTATGTGTTAGATTGGCACTTATATCATTCACAATAATCAAAAGCACAAAAAATTATACATGTATATAATAAAATCATAATAACATTGGCATTAAAGCACAAAGATAATATGTATAAAATCACCATCAATGTTCATTAAGTACAAAAATTGAATCATGTTACAAAATAGGCTTTTAGCCTCGATTGTCCATCTCTAAGGACCGATAATACAAAAATATACAATGATCTCATCATCATGGTCCTGAGGCCCCTGCCCTTCCCTCGACATGTGTCTCATAACACACCATGGCATTGGATAGATGCTGAAAGAGCCACACCCATGCCCATGGTACCCCAACTACATGTTATTTCATCTGCTCTGATAAATATTCAATCTATATCATTGGCACTAGGCATACCAACCTGTCCAGATTCCTTTGGAATTTATCTAATACTCGATCTACATCTCCTCGTGGTTGGGCATCGTGACCACGTCAACCATGTCGAGGAAACCCCTCAATCCATATCGATACCACATATACACAATCAAATAATCACATCATTATCTGATCCACAACAAAAATATTTTCTTCCTAAAATCTCAAAATATAAAAATCAAATAATTAAAAAATATTTTGTACCGATATCTCCTTACGAATTTCTAGGAGGAATGGAATCTCTCGATCATTGTGATAATCTATCCCTGGATAGGAATAATCCTCTATCACAACTACTTGTCATGACCACCAAGGAAAAAATGAGTCATCCCAAGGATCACCCAACTGTCCTTCTTGCTCATCATAGGTACTCTCTCAAAGAAAAATGTGCACAAGAGGCTTCCAAAGTTGAAGTTATTCATATTTCCTTGTTTGTAGCTTGTTAATTGAGCCTTCAAGAACATAAAAAATGAAGTACTCCAATCATATATAACAGGTATCAAACACTCAAATACATATAACATCATCTTTCTTGAAGCTTTATGTAATGATGCATATCATGCCATCCAAGCAATCATCAAAAAAATGATTTTAAGGTTGAGGCTCTCTAGTTATTTTATTGGGAGTTGGATCCAAAACTTCTCTGTCTCAACCGAGAAGAATACCTCGGGACTACCTTAGTCCACCTTTCCATTGTGCCATCTCTGATATAATGTAGATAAATTTCCACTTTGGGACTCATCATAGGTACTCTCTCAAATAAAAATGTGCACAGGAGGCTTCCAAAGATGAAGTTATTCATCTTTCCTTGTTTATAGCCAGTCAATTGAGCCTTCAGGCACATCAAAAAAGAAGTACTCCAATCATATATAGCAGGTATCAAACACTCAACTACGTATAACATCATCGTTCTTGAAGCTTTATGTAATGATTCATATCATGCCATCCAAGCAATCATCAAAAAAATGATTTTAAGGTTGAGTCACTCTAATTGTTTTATTGGGAGTTGGATCTAAAGCTTCTCTGTCTCAACCAAACAATAAATTGAAATGTATTCATTGATCATAAGACCAATGGATCTCTTTCCTTTAAAATTGACTACGTCACCTCAGCGGGATAGCCCAGTAAGAAAGTATATATCCTCGATCTCAATCTTCATGGATTTCTTGTTAATCATGCATGCATCAACGTTAATCTCCCAATAATCGATAAATGTTTCAAGCAATCTTTGTTGTTCCCTAATCTCGTTGCAAAGGAAGAAATTGTAAAGTACACATCATTGGACCGATTCTTGAGCCTCTAGGTCATCCATGACCTCATTATCAACTTCCCATGACCTCATTATCAACTTTATTTCTAAAAGTTTACAAAGATACACATGGCTTACTATTAGGACAATCACATACATATGAGACTGTTACTGTCAGGGATCACGTACATATATTCATGTACACAACCCGTGTAAATTAAGGATGCATACATGGCCGTCTACTTTTAAAAATGCATTAAAAACTCAAAAAATTACTAAAAAAAAATAAAAATGGATGAAAATGGAGAGGAAGGAATGGTCTCTTACTTGATCCAAGTTGTTTCAAATTTTGAGCTTTGTTCACTTTGTACTAACCCTCGAAATCTCGATAGGTATAAAGGTATCCAAGGGCTTTCCAAGTGGTAAAAACTCAAATGATATGGTAAAAATGTGTTTTTCACCTATTTCAACCCATTGTTTCCACCTTTTACATAGTTTTCTACCCCCTTAGAACATTTTTTGTCGTTTCGACTAATGAAAATGATTTGGAGATGTTTTTTTATGAATTTTTCCTTGAGATATGTCTCTTTCTCATAGGTGTTGTTACATCTAGTGGCGTTTTTCAACTTCTTTGGTAGGTATTCTGTTGCTTACTAGCATATAGGGTAGATTTGATTCCGCTTGCACAATGCATTTATCCATACTGATCACATATCCACCATAGGGTCAACCCCATTCATTGCAGAATTATACCTTCAAGCTACTCTAAAGGTGTTGTTTACAGATGATAGAGCTTACCTCTTCATGGGTGTCCTAGTTAGTACGTCACTAGCCATTTTGGCACCCATGATACAATTTTTTTGTAGGCTTGAAAGCCCTGTTTAGTTATGCCATGACTTTCATTGAAGCTTCATGTATTCTCCTCATATTTTGCTGGCCAATAACCTGAAGGGCTTCCAAAAATTTGTTGTGTTGATTTGTTCTTTCATTCCATAGTGACCACTCATGCTTTTGGGGCCTAATTCCAACTTCATCTTGTTGTCATATAACAACTTTTATAAGCATTCTCAAAAAGTTACCAGGCTTGCAATACTATCCTTTATGACTTAACACATTTTATCCCTGGAGGAAAATTACCATGAACATCCATATCCTGCATGCATTTCCTTGAATTGAGCATAGGTACATTCCTTGTGCACATAACTAGTTTTCTCGCTCGCGATGCTCGTTTTCTCCATTGTACTATAGCATTATTTTATTCCTTTTCAGGATTTATAATATGAAAAAGAAAAAAAAAAAGGATGGGAATGAATCTCATTTTTTATATGGTAGCTACTTGTGTCTCCCTTGAATAGAACACAATCTTATGAGTCTGTACCTCATTATTGGGTTTACTATGGCTTTAAGAGGCATTTTTTCTCATTTTTTTGCACAATCTCCTCCGACTGGTTATTCTTGTTGGATTACTGAGAGGAGGGGGGGGTGAATCAATAATAGTGTAATTATAATCCTTTTTCTTCAAATGTTATATCAATGTAGAATTATTATCCAATAATGATCAATAAGAACTAAACAATTATACACATACACAGTACACCAATGTTTTACGTAGAAACCCAAATCGGGAGAAAACCATGGAATGATTTTTCTTATATGTCTTGAAGAATTACATTCATTGGAAGCACCAACTTCCTTTGTTTTCCAGTTGCAATTGGAAGGAGGCTCCAATCCCCTGGCTTCTCAAGCTACAACTTGAGGGAAGCTCCAACTCCCCAATTCTCTGGCTACAACCAAAAGGAGGCTACAACACCATATGTTCTCCGACTACAACCGGAAGGTGGCTACAACCACCTATCCTTGCCACGTCCGACCTCCCTGAAGTAGAAGTAGAATGATGGAACCACTGTCAACCTGTCACTGTTAGATATATTGTTGTACAACTGTATAAATTTGTACCATTGCCCTGTATCCAATTTGTACAACTTCCCTGTAATCAAACCATATCTGAACTGAACATGTATCTACAAAAATACAAAATATATGTGACATGTAGTGATGCATATCATGTATGTACGCACCCTATCTGTTATGTAGCCCGCGTTTGCCTTCTGAAACTAGGGTTTCCTTTCACTTGAAAACTTTTAACCCTTTGTAACTTCTTTCACATAGATCTGTAAGTTGTCACTATATCTAGACTGTAACTGTACCCTGTGCATGCATCCTCATACATAACTTCTACTCAAGGAAAGTATGTCTCTCTCTAGTCATGTACCATATAGGTATGTGTAATCATGAACAAGTATAATATCCCTCACATGATCTTAGTCATCAACCCCTTTTTGATATTCAACTTCTCAATACATCAATAAATACAAGATCTCAACCATGTACCATAAAAACTCTTAGCCATATGCCAAGAAACACAATATGTGCCTCAATAAGAAGTATCAATGATAAATATACCAGCACTGTATTTCTGTAGATCTGACTTATACAAAAGATCCCATGTAGCCACTAGTCTCTCTAGGGAGAATCCTCAAATCTCCATTGTCGTTCCTCATGCATACATCAAAATCCAACTATTCATATAAATAAGACATACCTTTTGAACCAATGGATGGATATGATGTATTTGAGCACTTAAGACCTTCTTGGGAACTTGATCTCAGAATCTAGAACCTTTGCACCTTCATCTTCTCAAGTTTCATGGCTTTATCAACATGTACTCACCCTATACACAGTCAGCCCGCGTACATACTCACCCTATACACATCCAACCCATGTATACCTTCAATGTATACGCACCCTATACACATACAACCCATGTATGCCTTAGAAAATAGGGTTTTCTGTGAATCCGAGAATTTCACCGTCAACCCTTCGTGCTACCTCAGATGTTTTCCACTTCAGATGTATCCACAAGTATTTACAAGAAGCTTTACACAATAAAATAGATATACAATATGTACAAGTGTGTTTTTATGAGTGAGCTTTGTCTCTTATTTATATCTTCATGTAGCCTTACACTTTCCTTATTTTAGGGATTCTTCATTTAAAATAATTTCCTTTTTCAAAGCACTTTGACTCTTGGGGGCTTCTATAAGACTCATGAGGGTTCTCTAACTTCATATGGTCATAACTCTCTAACCGTGAGGAGATATGTGACGTTCCACATACCACCAGAAATGACATGACACGCACTATCAATCTAGGATATTTTCCCTAAAACATGCACTTTCCTTCAACTCGTTATTCCAAAATTAAGCATGGGTTCTCTTACTCTGCAAAGCATCTTCCCGTGAGGGCTTTCACCATAAGAGGACCACTTTGGAGTTCATCCATATTTACTTCTTATCAACCATGACGAGACAATAATGAGTCATCTTTACATCAAACAATATTGGGTCCATTACCCAAACCTTTGTGTTGTGGGGCTTTATTCAAGGGTTGACATCAATGACAACTAACCTTAATCAACAATCCCCCCCTTTGGCATTGATGGAAACATTCTGATGCAATACTGAAATCATATCACTCATGCTCCTCCTAGAACCATGCCTCTATCCTTTGCATATGATAAATCTACTTCCCCTAGAACCATGCCTCTCTCCTCTACATCTCATAAAACTATAAAACTCTCCCCCTTTGTCATCAATGGCAAAGGTATATTTCTATCTGGGATTGCTCCCCTTGGCTGAACTATCCTCTTAAGGTGTTTCCTCATGTAAATATAAGACATATAAGATAAGCATTCAAAAAGAATTCAAAAAGTATTCAAAAATCATTCATTTTGGAGTAGAAATAACTCCAAGTCTTTGGAGAAGATATTCAAAGGCTTTCCATGGAAGTGGTTTTGTAAAGATATTTTCCACTTGTTCTTTTGTGCCCACATACTCAACTCTGATATTCTTTTCTGCAACCTGCTCCCATAGAAAATGATACTTGATTAGAATGTGCTTCATCTTGGAGTGCATCACCGGGTTTTTCTAGATACTGACGGCGCTTGTATTATCACAATAGATAGGAATTGTCTCATCATACTCAACTTGTATATCTATCAGAGTTTGTTTCATCCAAAGAACCTGTGTACAACATGATGCTTATGCAATATACTCTGCCTCGGTTGTAGATAAAAATACGGATGATTGTTTCTTGCTTAGCCATGATACTAAACACTCACCCAAGTAGAACACTACTCCACTAGTGCTTCGTCGGTCATCAATACAACCTGCCCAATATGCATCTCTGTAGGCAATAAGTGATAGATCCTTTCCTTTTGGATACCATAATCCAAACTCTTCTGTTCCTTTGAGATATATGAAAATCCTCTTCACTGCTAATACATGTGATTCCTTTGGTGCTTCTTAAAATCATGCCACTTTTCCAACTCCCTGCATTACATCTGGTGTGGATGTTTTCACATATAGAAGGCTTCCAATCATTGACCTGTATTTCCTCTGATCTGTAGACTTCGAATCATCATCTTTGCTCAACTTGCAACTGGTTTTCATGGGAGTGATATCTGGTTTTCAATCTTCCATTCCAAACTTCTTTATCATTTCTCTAATATAATTGGTTTGAGAAATGAAAATTCCTTAGTTGCCTTGACGTATCTGAAGTCCCAGAAAGAAGGATAGTTCTCCAAGTAACGATATTTCAAATTCAATTTGCATATCTTTTTCAAATTTCTGGCTTAACCTGTCATCATCACCACCAAAAATAATATCATCAACATAAACTTCAATTAATAAAATATTACCTTGACTTACCTTGATGTAGAGGTTGTTGTATGTGTTGTTCCTGAGTCTGTACTTAAGGCTCAAAATTACAGTGTCAAGGCATCCGAAAGTGGTTAGGATATGGAGAAGGCAGGACGTCAACCTTCAGAGAAAGAAACTAAGGGAGATTTCTTCGTTGGGGTTGTCTGGCTTCAAACTGTTCCTGAATAGTTATGTCTCGTTCAATGGCTTCCCATGATTGTTCAAGTTCGGCCCGGTTAGTTGTTGTTTTAAGGATAGTGTTGAAGAGGTTTAAGGTGATGTGTGTTTGGTTCAATAACCCGAGTTCGACGTTAGGTTGAGTTGGTACGGGAAATGTCATGGGGGGAACAACACAGGTAAGAGAACTTTTAAGAAAGGTTGAGTGTTGTCTCAGTTTAGTCTTATAAAAGAGAATTTACGGTTGCAGTATTAACGATGGATGCAAATCTAAGGCTCTTTCCCGTAACTGTATTATATTTTGATAAAAGGGGCGGGATGGGAGAAAAACATTGAGTCGTTTACAGTGTCAGGTTCCTACCAGGGGAAAATCTCATGAAGTAAACGGGAGAAGAAAATATGTAAGAAAATAACCGATGTAACAAAAAATACATGTAGAATTCCGAAACTACAAATTGGTCTTACACAGCTGATAGTTGGTGCAGAGGAAAGACAATAAACAATTACAGAAAACCCAAATTTATTCGTTATAGTAGTGGTCGTACTAAAGTATAACGAAGCACATCAATGATGAATATGAATTGAAATTGAAAAATGAGGAACAAGAAAGCAAACTTGTAATATAGAAGTGACGGAATTGAGAATCTCGGATCCGCTTGTATTAAATCTCAATGTAAAAAACTCTCTTACAATAACTCAAAAAGGGTCCAGCCCTGTTTATTTCTCTCTGGGGTATATTTATACAATTTCTACAAAGCAGGTAGAATCTCAATAGTCACAAAATTTCAGTTATGACAGAGGAGAGAGAAATCGCTCAATTTCCCCTACTCTGTATTCACTTAGTGCCAGGTGCTCGTCTTCGCACGGACTCGGTGCAGGCGATACATATTTCCACAAGATGAGATACGAGCCGTGAAGGCTCTGCTTGACAGCTGGCCTCGACGAAGTAACATTCTCGGGCTAACTGTTGTAGTTTTTCCCCCATTTTTGCATCTATAATGTCGACGACACTTAGTTGCGCGCTGGGCTGGATCATGTACTTATCAACTCGGACCATGTCCACCATGTCTATCTGAAATATATCGGCCGAATCTCTCTCATCCTTCTCTTTCAGATCAAGCGAGATCTGTTCCACATTCATTTGTATCAATGCTTCTACGTCGCCTCCACTGTCCATACCCAACAGCTCGTCGTCTATAGAATTGAAGGCTTCTTCTAATGAATGGGTTACCTTTTGGGCTTGCTCCTTGCCCAGGGCAATGTTGTGCTCCCAATCCTTCAACAGAATATTACCTCTGGTTTGTTCTGGGATGGCGAGCCCAGGAGAACCTGCCGAAACTCTGTTATTTGTGGCTATCACCGCCTCCTGGAAGGTGACCCGAGCCGCTTCTGCATCCCTCTCTCTGACAGTCAGGTTCTCGGAAACCTGATTCATCAACCGATAATTCTCCTGGATCGTTCCCACTTTGGCGATCAAATTATGTTGTGCAGAAGAGATTCTGTTCCGAATCTCGATCGCTCGGGATTTAAACCTCTCGACGTTGATCATCTTGCTTTCGACGATCTCTACCTGAGCCTGCAGCTCTGCAATCATAGTCCTCTGTTGGCCCGCCTGTATCTGACCATCTCGGACCACTAGATGTGCTTGCTCGAGCTTGGTTTTAAGCACCTCTATCTCATTTTTATCAGCCAGTCGGGCCAGTTCTATCTCCGCGCTCACCTGGCCTTTAGCATTTTCCGTGGCCGAGGCCAATCTGGCCTCAAGAGTCCTGATCAAGCGATTTTTCCTATTGAGTTGGTTCTTTAAAAGTCCGACCGAAAATTGATTATCCGATGCATACGATCCTAGAGTCCCTGCGATCTCAGTGGCGAATTTCTCATTCTTTTTATTTTTTCCATCGATCATGACCTTGAATTTCTTAGCAGTCGATTCTCCCTCCTAGTAGAATTCCCTTTTTACTACCGCTTTTCTCTTTTTATCAAAGAAGAACTCGTTCGGAGGAAGTTATTTTGCTCTTATGGGCCTCATCTCCTCATTAAATATCCATCATTCTCCGATATTCCCCTGCGCCGACTGCAAGGGGGTGACAAAAGTGATGGGTTCCCCGATTTTCCTGGGGTGCCAACCGGGTTCTGCTTCTTTGGCGGTTCTGGGGTCTTTGTCTCGACTTCCGGATTCTGTTTCTTTGGTGGGTTCGGAGTCAGTACCTCTACTTCGAGATTCTTTGTTTGTTCCTCCTCGTCCTGGTGTTTTACCAAGTCAGGAATTGCATCTTTGGGATCTTCAGCATCCTTCCGCTTTGTCTCGGGAACACCCAAACTCTCACCTCACAACATAGCGGGGAGACCGCTTCGTGTATGCTCTTGGAATTTTAACACAACAACTGTGTCTTCGGGTGCCAAGGATTGGATATGAACTAGAACTTCTTCATAAGACCTCTCCCCTCGGAAAATATCATCCGAGGGTGAGTTCTTATGCTCGAATCTCTTGATCCCACAATTTGCTAAATGGTTTCTCACAACCCTCTGTGGATCATGTTTCTTATACTCGATGGAGACCAAATTCAGGTCTTCCAGGGCTGTAGCCTCGGCTTTGGCATGCTCGAAATCAAATAAAGAATAAGAATTCAGCCGAATGGGAAAAGAAGACCACACCTTCTTTGAATATCCTTTGAGTTCTTTACTCACCCTGCCAATTACTATCTGCTGGGCGACCTCGTGACAAGCCATCTTGTCGGGGATGAACAATGGTAGTGCAAGCGGGGGAACAACAGCCCCGAACACTCTGAAATACGAGAAATCTACCTCCACGTACCAGTCCACTATGCCACTCAGATTTTTCGCAATGCTATCCGAGATACGAGGTGGTGGGTGACCAAAAATGGCGATATGCAGGGGCACCATCACCCAGTTGAAAATTTCGTATACGAAACTGTCAACATTATTTTCCCATAGATTTTCGTGATATACATGTACGGGTCTGTCTTCGACCGGAGTCCAAGCCCAGCTCATCAATGGGAATGGGTTCATGGAACATATCGCGTCCATAATATATGCGGACATGAAGAATGAAGACGGCCTCCCACCTGCCTTCTGCTCTCGATACTATGTGACCCGGTTGGACAAACTGTCCGAGAGTATCTTTGCCCAATTAAACGAGCAACCTTCTACGACCCAAAACATCAGAGGCACCCATGCAATGAAAAAATGCGACGTGTCCTCTCTCCCAAATAATCGGCATGTCATCATGGCCACATACTTATACTGTGGATCTAGCGAAGCGATTGAATAAACGCCCTGGTCATTTGCTCTGAATTTAGCAGTGCGCGAAACACAATCCTTTATCAAACCAGGCATGGTTTCATCATATTGTGTGCACTCCTTTTCTTTGAATTCCTCCAGGAATTCAGCACCATATGTGTATTCAGACGTCATCGGGAGCTTATACATGGTTTGGATATGTTCTGGCCTAAAAGTCTCGACCGTGACTCAATGCTCGTTCATGATAGTCCTGGTGGGTAGGTCTATGTGATCCAATGCCCATCGAATCATGTCATAATATGGGAGAAACCGTGGTCTGGATGCTACCCTGTGCATTCCAGATTGGACAACTATCTTGTATTTAGTGTTTAGGTCATCCTTTTCATTGTCGTCTGAGTCTGAGTAATTCACCAATCTTGATTGCAGAATGTCTGAAACAAATGACCAGCTGGGGACCGACTCGACACTCCAGGGTGAAGTGTCGGAGACATTGTCTGAGCCTTGTCCTGCGACCTCGACATTCGCCTTTGCTGCTTTCCATGGAGCCATAGCCGAAGCTTGCGTTTTTTCCCTTCTGCGATAGAACTGCGTATACATGCAGAAATTAGTTCACTTAGAAATGACGAGCTCTGTGTGCTTATGAAAATGCATTCGTTATAATGAAATGAAACTCTTATATATATTTGAAAATTTGGTACTTTTCAAAATAAGCCTGTCAAATCTTAATTAGAAACAAATTTATTGCGTAAAATCCGATCTTATAGGCATGGATTTACCCCATTTCTCCATAAATGTCATAAATTTCTGGCGGTTTGACAATCAATCGAAGTATGGAGAGAAAATGGCTACCTCGAGAAACGTGCAAGCCTCGAGGCGCGGGATATATCTTACTTTAGCTTGATTAATCAAATGCTTACCAATGCTAATCGATCTTCTCGTCGTTCGTTACATCATGGATTTCCTTTTAACACTTTGAGTCTCCAACTCGTGAGATCACGAGGACCGATTTTGACTTAATTAACGGTAATCACGATTTGGGGCATAATTAATTTTATAATCATTTTATTCGCCATATCGCAACTCGGAACCTCGAAGACAAGTTTCTGGGAGATAAGTATGCCGAGTCGCGAAACTGCGAGATGGCGATAATTAAGACTCAATTAAGGGGAAGAAAAACTTGGATTAGGCGATTAATTAATCATGTTATAATTACATCGTGCCTTTGTGAGTCGGAGTTTAGAAGCTAGAAACTTTGAAAAAGATAACGCCGAGTGGCGAAAGGCTGAGAACAACTTTTACCACGGTTAGCTTTTTGCCTTTGACCTTTGACATTGGTTATCCAGAAAAGACTTCGCGTTCTTGGCTCTCGGGGCTGTGAAAATAAAAATTTGGACTTGGCGAACGCCGAGGTGTGAAACCCCGACGACGTCTAATCATGAGTTAAAATATTCTACCCTGGTTATTGTCTTGAGTGAAAATTCAAAACGACTTCGTCGTTTTGTTACTTGGGACGTGTGAACTCATGGATTAAAGTATCCGACTTGTGAGATCCCGAAGTAAAACAAAAAAGAGCGAACATTCTTATGAAAGTGGACTTGTTTTGAGAGTAGAAAAGCATCGTTGCTTAGGTGACAAGGTTGCAGAGTTTTCAAAGTCTCGGGGGGAAAAATCAAAAGACCATCTTTAGATTTCAAGTATCAAAAATGAAAATTGTGACGGGTTAAAAAAAATAAGGGCGGCTCCAACATAGGCTCCAACTAGAGATCTCTCCTTCCTGTGAGGCGGGAAGAATAGTAGACCATGTGCCAATATTGGGTAAATGGAGTCAAAAGCTCAATCATGTGGAAACGTTCCAAGGAAAAAGGATCGAAGGGGGGAAAAGACTCTGTTTTTTACCTCGAGAAGTTTTTCAAAATCATATACTCTTTCCAAACACAGCTGTAGTCCCTTTCAAAATTTTCCCTTTCCCACTACTAACTTTGGGTATGTTTAAGACATTCGAAATGACCCTAGGAGACTCAACAAATCTTGTGGCACTCGACTTGCATCAAAAGAATGAGATTATATATTTTTTAACTCGAGAAGTCCTGTCTGAATTTGGGATGTGGATTAGGTTTTTAGAAAGCATTGGTTACCAGAGTAGAGTGATATTCATGTATAACAGCCTTACAGATATCTCAGACATTGCTTCACTGCCAACGAGCCTGTTCAGTACCCCGGTGAAGTTATCTGGTCCCTTTTACTAAATTTCCTTTCACCACTTCGGAAAATGTTTATGCATTTAAATGCTAAGACGAGGGCAATCATTTCTGAATTTCCTTTCATCATCTTCCTGGACTAGGTGGGGGCAATCATTTCTGAATTTCCTTTCACCACCTGTCTTATAATTTATTTTTTGAGCGCAAAGATGGGGGTAATCAATTTGTATCAGGGCTGATATCTGCGTAATACTTTGCATCAGAGGTTTGTCAACTTACTTTGATTACTCAGTACCAATCTTCCCTCGACCCTCACAACACCTTCGTTCTTAGGGAGATAAGGAAAATAAATTTTAAGGGGCATCCCGTTTGAGCAAGCTTTGATTCTTCCGATGCTGTTGAAAAATCTAGGAAAGTTAGGATCGCTCTAAACGTTCCCTCGCTTAGCAGGGGATTAAGTAGTTGCGGAGGCCCGCTTTCTTTCCACAATCTGTTTTGAGACTCAAGAGGCTAAAACGAAAAATTTTATTCCCTCATAACGAAAAAGAAAAGATGGCAGCTTGTCAAAAGTTAGACCCAAAACATGCAGGATACAAGGCAACGATTCATTGATTGAAAATACAGAAGGTCAAAACAGTTCGAGACTGGCTCTTGTAGATATCTTTGGGGACGGTTATTTTTGACGGACTGCTTTTAGATTTAGTGTATCATTCAAATTATTTTAAATCAAAGGTTATCAAGCCAAGCAAATAATCATGTTATCTAACAATTTAGCCGATATTGTAATTTGAAAGATGTTACCTTGGTTTAATTTTGACAGTCTTTCATAATATGTGTATTGAGAAAGCCCACCTTTACCTTTTCTTTTCAATTTCTTTGTGCACTATGAAAATACTTTTAGGTATCACCTGTTTCATGYCGATTTATTTATGACACTGCTTTGCGAATTACTCTTTCCRCTAGCTTTGCAAGCAACTGGAATCGTGTAAAAAGMAAATATGAACTTTATTAGAAATATGTCTAAAAATTATGAACAGAAGAAAACCGAAAGCCAAAAGGGTAATATTTTAAATAAAAATGCATGTATGTACACAAATTTTATTTTATTATTATTATTATATATATATATATATATATATTTTATTTATTTATTTATTTATTTATTTTGAAAAAATGGCGACTGTTATGTCATGTAATGTTTCATATATCGCCCGTTGACAGGGGCACTGAGGACTTCTCCGTCGATGTTTTCCAACAGGAAGGAATTTTTCCCTTCTGGAGCCGAGACCCTGAATGGTCCATACCAGAGGTGGTCAAATTTACCATGCTTCGCGGCTTCCTCCTTTCTTTCATCCCATCTTAGTACTAAGTCACCTGGAAGGAATTCCCTGTCTTTTGCCTTGAGATCGAACAATGCTTTCATCTCATCCTGGTACTTCTGCATTTTTTTGTCGACTTCAACTCTATGTTGTTGAACCTCGATCAACTGGTTAATTCTCCTGGTTACATGATTAGGTTCTTCGTTTTGATCCTGCCATAACTTCATCACTGGCAGCGCTAGGTTTATAGGTAGGACCGCCTCTGTCCCATAGACCATTTGAAATGGAGAAATGTCGATAGACCTTTTAGTGCTGATGCGGTTTGCCCATAATGTGTATTTCAAATGCACATGCCAAGACCTTTTATTTTCATCCAATACTTTCTTGATTATGTTCACCAAGCTCTTGTTAGATGATTCGGCCAATCCATTCCCCTGGGGGTAATATGCAGTGGAATGGTAGAGAACGATATTATACTTCTGACAGAAGCTGATCATAGCCATAGATTTGAAGGCTTGGGCATTATCGGTAACTATCTTTCGGGGACATCCGAATCTTGACAAGATATTGTTTTCCAAGAAATTGATCACCACCGAGTCTGTTGCCCTTTTGGTTGGAATGGCTTCCACCCACTTAGTAAAATAATTCGTAGCTGTTAGAATCCATTTATGTTGAGCACTGGAATGAGGATTAATTTCCCCTATGAAGTCTAGACCCCATTGTTGAAATGGAGCTTCAGCTTTGACTGGAACGAGTGGCAGTGCGGGGAGTTTCTATTTACCAGCAAATATTCGACACGGGTTGCACGCACGCACTTTGGCATTGACATTTGAAAATAGTTTCAGCCAATAGTATCTGGCCCTCAAGATCTTGTAGGCTGTGGCTCTCCATGCATGGTGTCCTCCATATACTCCTTCATGAAATTCCTCTATAACTTGCGGAGTTTCCGACTCAACCAAATAGACTAGCAGGAACCCAAGTGGATCCTTCCAGTATAACTGATTTTCAGTGATGCAATATTTTACAGCATGGAGTTTTAAAGTTCTGCATTTGGCTGGTGATAGTCCATTTGGGCATTTCAGGTTTAACAAGTAGAACACTATGTCTTTATACCATCCTGACGATATGAACTTTTCCTCGACCTTACTTGGCTCTGTCTGGTCATCTGACTCATGCAGGTGCGCGTCTCTGTCTTCTCCTTGGAGGCAATTAATATCAAGAGATCTAAGATTCGACTCAGCCAAGAGTTTGTCCAGGCCCTGCCCCTTTATCAATTTAGTCGGCTTGACTTCCAGATCAAATTCTTGTATTTTAGCGAGCCATCGCCCTCATTTTCCGTCACTGTCCGGCTGTACCAATATGTCTTTTACAGAACTGGTGGGCACATACGCGATTATTTTTTAATGTAGCACATAGGTTCTAAATGCCTTCAATGCTTTTACCATCACGTATGCTTGTTTTTCCATTATGTCATATTTCAGTTCTGCATCTCTGAGGCTTTTTCTGAAAAACGCTATCGGCTGTTCGAACCCCTCTTCATTTTTCTGCAAGAGAACCGCGGCGATGGTATGTTCAGAAGAAAAAGAAAAGATGAGAAAATATTTCAGATAATCTGGACTTGCTAACACAGGTGCCTCGCTTATAACTTTTTTAATATGCCCGAACGACGCCCTGGCCTCAGTGGTCCAGTTTACCCCGCTATCCTTCTTCAACATTCCTGTAATCAGTTTGACAATCTCAGCGAAATTGGGAATGAACCTTCGTAGAAAATTTATCTTTCCTAAGAATGATTGAATTTCTTTTATATTTCTTGGGATAGTGATAGTATCTATCGCTTCAATCCTCTTAGGATCAATCCTGATCCCTTCCTTAGATATGMCATGTCCCAGAAGMTTACCTTCCCACATAGCGAAATGTGATTTCTTTGGGTTCAGGGATAGACCAAACCTGTGGCACTTTTCGAACGTCTGTCTTAGATGCATCAAATGTTCTTCGTCAGTTTTAGAAAAAACCGTCAGGTCATCAAGGTAAATAACTACGAACTTGTCCCTTTCTCCTATGAAAGCGATGTCCATAGCTCGCTGGAAAGTGGCCCCTGCATTCATCAAACCAAAAGGCATTTTGTCATACATGAAAGTACCCCAGGGTGTGGTGAAAGCAGTTTTTTCCCTGTGTTGTTCATTCATAGCAATCTGATTATAACTAGAGAAACCATCTATCATTGACATTCGATTAGCTTCAACAACCTTTTCTAAAATATGGTCCATCTTGGGCAGCGGGTAATTATCTTTGAGAGATGACTTGTTTAAGTTTCAGAAATCCACACAAAGTCTAATTTCCCCATTCTTTTTCCTGACTGGGACTAGGTTATCTACCCAGTCCGAGTATCTCAAAGGCACTATTATTTTTGCGTCCAAGAGTTTTTTAACTTCCTTTTCTATCACGGGTAACAGAATGGGGTTAATTTGCCTAAGCTTTTGCCTAAACGGTTTGACCCCAGGCTTCAACGGTATCTTGTGGTCAATAATGGAAGTGTCATAGATTTTCAATTCATCATAGGACCAGGCGAAAACATATTTATATTGTCTGAGAAAGTCTTTATACTTAACTTTCGCTTTAGGAGGGAGGAACTTCAATATTTTTACCATCTGAGGTTCTTTTTCGGTTCCTATATCACAGTCCTCGACCTCTTCTGGTTGGGGCTGCAAGGTAGACTTTACAGGTACATCGTTTTGATCAAAAAGTCTTTCCAAAGGAATCAATCCTTTGGGAATCTGATTGCTTTTAAGGACCAGCATACGATGATCCACAATTTTTTCTCGGAAGATTTCAGGTTCCTCTCCTTCTTGCATGATCCACCTGGAGTCATTCTGATTTTCTTGGTCAGCGTGAGTATCTGAGAATTCGCCTACTGCTGTAAGGAATTTCTTGATTTGTTCGTCATCTTCAAAGACTTGCCAGTGTCGGATATTGTCTGGTATGGAGGGTTTGTATCTGATTTCAATGTGGTACTTTAGTTTGAAGGTCGTGGGAGGAGAGAAGGTTGAAGCTGCCTTTGCCAATGCATCAACATGTAGATTCTCTACGCGAGGGATAAAATGGATATTCACAGATGAGAAAAAAATTTCCATGAGATCCCAAGAACAATTTCTATACGCTCTTAGCCTGGGATGTCTGGCTAGGTACTGTCGGTTTACTTGTTTTACTATTAGTTCCGCATCACCATATACCTCCAAGTTTTTTATATTGAGCCTTTTGGAAGCCTCTAATCCTAAGATCAATGCTTCATACTCACATACGTTATTAGTGTAATCTATGTCCCACTACAAACGATAGGAGAAAGGAACAATGAACTTACCTTCAGGTGCCACCAAAAGTACTCCAACACCTGCCCCTTCAGAAGATGAAGCACTGTCAAAATACATTTTCCAGACACCAGTATTACACAACTCTTCTGTCATGGGGTTTGAATCTTCTTGCTTTGTATCGATTTCCTCCAGGTAACCATCTAGACCATCATCAAAAGACAAGATGCAATTTCCCAGATCTTGGTCTGCAATGTAAATAGGGAAGTTGTGCAGGTTTTGAGGGCCACTGACCGTATATGCTAATCTTGTTTCTCTGTATAAACGAGTGAACTGACCACCGAACATAGGGATTGTGGCATAAGTCATGTCTAACTGAAGATAACCCCCCAACTTGGCCCCCCATGACCTAGATAACAGCATGCCATATTTAGGGAAAATATCGACGATAACCACGTCCATCAGGATACTCTTAACCGAGACCTGCACTAGGGTAACTACCAGATCCTTTATCATCCCCATGCATTTAACCTTCCTCGAATCAAAAGAGTATATATTTCCATAAGGTCTTGTGATCTGGAGACCCAGCTTCTCCATTATAATCTTGGGCATAACATTATGGGAAGCTTCGGAGTCTAACATACAATTATGCAACAACTGATCATATATGTTCAGGGTGATATAAAAGGGAGCGATGTTATCTTTGGACCCTTCAAAATGGGGGCCGAAAGTGATGTTAGGTCTATCATCTTCCAAGTTTATAACATTAGAGTGGATTTCTAGTTCGGAGACACCTATCATTTTGGTAATTTGCTTGCGATAAACAGGGTTTTTCGCTAATTCCACCAGAGGGATTGGTATCTTAATTTTGTTTAACTCATTTTCAAAACTAAAAGCTCTGCTCACCTTGTCTGTTTCTCCGATTGAGACTTCCGAATTCTTTCTTTCTGACTTATTTGTCTGGACAGATTTATCATTCATGGTCCTAGTTGAAGACGTAGCTTTATTTACGGGTTCAATTGGCTGTGTTTGAGTTCCAATTTTTTCTACCTCGGATTCTTGAGTGCTTACCTTTCTAGTTTTTTTGTTGGGTAGTGGGGTTTCGTCCGAGGGAGGCTCATAAGCTTGGCCTCTTTGAAGGATTTTCTTGGGTTGTATTGTGGAGGTGGGCTTATTGTTAGATCTTAGATTGTACTTTGGTTGAAAATCAACCATCATTATCTCGGTTTCTGATTGAGATTCACAGATCTCGGAATGGTCACCCTCCTCACTCTCATTTGACGGCTTTGGCATATTTAGAGACTTTTTGTAGTCTCCGCGAGTCATATATGGTTGACTACAGTCATCACCAAAGTTTGTGACATCATTATCTGAATCCTCGAAGTCTTGAAAATCGTTAGTTCCTATAAAATTTTCGTTCTTCAAGGGAGCTTGTATTTTTTGATCTTCCTTTTTTATTTGTCTTTGTTGATTAGGAGGGTTTTAATTTTTCCTGAAATCTTTTTTGGGGTAAGAGTCAGCCTTGGTCTGTTCAAGTTCCATTCGGGTTATTTTATTTGACAATTCTTTGATCACTCTAGCCATATCGTCCACCCTATCATCTGAGGATCTATTGGACCCTGAAGGGCCAGCTTGTTCTCTAAAGCGCTTGGTATCTCGGTTTCCAGTCTCTACTCTAGACTTAAGTTTGCCCGAAGCCATCATATTAGATTCTATTTATACCGCATCGTCTTGCATACGGTTTAAGGTGGCTCCCCTTCGTTCTCGCAAAAGTAGTGCGAAATCCGACTCAAAAGCTCCGGCGAAGGTCACTTTGGCCGCGGGTTGAGATGGTTTGAATTCAGCTGGGATTTTATTGTACAGTTTGTTGAATCTCAGAATGAATTCCATGACTGTTTCTGAGTTCTTTTTCTTCAAAGACCCAAATTCGGTTAGATAATAGAGGTGGTATTTTCGCTCGCCCCATTGTCTGAGGAAAGCATCTTCCAAGGTATCATATGACGGGATAGAAGCTGCGGGCAGGCTCCGAAACCAGGTTTGGACCTGACCTTCAAAAGTTTGGACAAGGAGTCTCGAATACACATCCTCGTGCTCGATACCGAACATATCTGCGAATTGGTCGAATAAATTAATATGTTGAGCAGCGGTCAGATCTCCCTCCCCGGTGAATTTCGGTAAATTCTTTATGTAGTTTTCTGGAAGATCGTGTAGGGGGACGGGCAATACTAAAGGAGCGTATCGGGCTGCGACTTTCGCAAAAACTCTGGGAGGGGGGGCAGGCCCTTGACCTCCACCTCCTCCTAGAGGGACATTTCCTCCTCCACCTCCTCCTAGAGGGACATTTCCTCCCCCTCCTCCTCCTATAAACCCTCCGCCTCCTTCTATAAACCGTCCACCTCCTCCTCCAGCAGCTGCCATCGTTGTTTGTGGGGAGTTATACAGGGGGTTTTGGAAAATGAAAAGGGAATCTTTATTTTCTTCGCGAAGAGGAAAGTCTGGCGAGGAAGGATAAGGAACGCAAGGAATGAGCGAAGTTGAGGGTTCGGATGGACTCTCAGCCTTCAGTGATGGGATTTCAAGTTGGTAAACAACAACGGTAGGCTTAAAAGAGCCTCTTGCCTTTAGAATTTTTTCGGGATTGGTAACGGGCGTAGTCTGCTCACCATCCGGGTTTTGCCTGGTATTCCTTCGAACGAATGCCAGTTTATTTCTTCGTGGAGTCGCCAAGTGAAAGATAAAAATCCTTAAAAGGTGTTTACTCTTTTTTCACCATCAAAGGGTAACACTTTCAACGAAAAACAATTTTTCGTTTTCCCACGGAAAAAGATTTCGTAACTTCGGTCCCCGGCAACGGCGCCAGTAAGATGTTGTTCCCGAGTCTGTACTTAAGGCTCAAAAGTACAGTGTCAAGGCATCCGAAATTGGTTAGGATATGGAGAAGGTAGGATGTCTGCCCATGATTTTTCAAGTTCGGCCCGGTTAGTTGTTGTTTTAAGGATAGTGTTGAAGAGGTTTAAGGCGATGTGTGTTTGGTTCAATAACCCGGGTTCGACGTTAGGTTGAGTTGGTACGGGAACTGTCATGGGGGGAACAACACAGGTAAGAGAAATTTTAAGAAAGGTTGAGTGCTGTCTCAGTTTAGTCTTATAAAAGAGAATTTACGGTTGCAGTATTAACGATGGATGAAAATATAAGGCTCTTTCCCATAACTGTATTATATTTTGATAAAAGGGGCGGGATGGGAGAAAAACATTGAGACGTTTACAGTGTCAGGTTCCTACCAGGGGAAAATCTCACAAAGTAAACGGGAGAAGAAAATATGTAAGAAAATAACCGATGTAACAAAAAATACATGTAGAATTCTGAAACTGCAAATTGGTCTTACATAGCTGATAACTGGTGCAGAGGAAAGGCAATAAACAATTACAGAAAACCCAAATTTATTCGTTATAGCAGTGGTCATACTAAAGTATAACGAAGCACATCAATTATGAATATGAATTGAAATTGAAAAATGAGGAACAAGAAAGCAAACTTGTAATATAGAAGTGATGGAATTGAGAATCTCGGATCCGCTTGTATTAAATCTCAATGTAAAAAACTCTCTTACAATAACTCAAAAAGGGTCCAGCCCTGTTTATTTCTCTTTGGGGTATATTTATACAATTTCTACAAAGCAGGTAGAATCTCAATAGTCACAAAATTTCAGTTATGACAGAGGAGAGAGAAATCGCTCCATTTCCCCTACTCTGTCTTCACTTAGTGCCAGGTGCTCGTCTTCGCATGGACTCAGTGCAGGCGATACATCTTTCCACAAGCTGAGATATGAGCCGTGAAGGCTCCGCTTGACAGCTGGCCTCGACGAAGTAACATTCTCGGGCTAACTACTATAGTTTGTCCCCCATTTGTGGATCGATAATGTCGAGGGCACTTAGTTGCACGCTGGGCTGGATCATGTACTTATCAACTCGGGCCATGTCCACCATGTCTATCTGAGAGATATTGTTCGAATCTCTCTCATCCTTCTCTTTCAGATCAAGCGATATCTGTTCCACATTCATTTGTATCAATGCTTCTGCGTCGCCTCCACTATCCATACCCAACAACTCATCGTCTATAGAATTGAAGGCTTCTTCTAATGAATGGGTTACCTTTTGGGCTTGCTCCTTGCCCAGGGAAATGTTGTGCTCCCAATACTTCAACAGAATATTACCTCTGGTTTGTTCTGGGATGGCGAGCCCGGGAGAACCTGCCGAAACTATGTTATTCGTGGCTATCACCGCCTCCTGGAAGGCGACCCGAGCCGCTTCTTCATCCCTCTCTCTGACAGTCACATTCTCGGAAACCTGATTCATCAACCGACAATTCTACCGGATCTCTCCCACTTTGGCGAGCAAATTCTATTGTGCAGAAGAGATTCTGTTCTGAATCTCGATCGCTCGGGATTTAAACCTCTCGACGTTGATCATCTTGCTTTCGACGATCTCTACCTGAGCCTGCAGCTCTGCAATCATAGTCCTCTGTTGGCCCGCCTGTATCCGACCATCTCGGACCACTAGATGTGCTTGCTCGAGCTTGGTTTTAAGCACCTCTATCTCATTTTTATCAGCTAGTCGGTCCAGTTCTATCTCCGCGCTCACCTGGCCTTTAGCATTTTCCATGGTCGAGGCCAATCTGGCCTCGAGAGTCCTGATCTAGCGATTTTTCCTATTGAGTTGGTTCTTTAAAAGTCCGACCGAAAATTGATTCGCCGATGCATACACTCCTAGCGTCCCTGCAATCTTAGTGGCGAATTGCTCATTCTTTTTATTTTTTCCATCGGTCATGACCTTGAACTTCTTAGCAATCAATTCTCCCTCCTGGTAGAATTCCCTTTTTACTACCGCTTTTCTCTTTTTATCAAAGAAGAACTCGTTCGGAGGAAGTTATTCTGCTCTTATGGGCCTCAGATCCTCATTAAATATCCATCCTTCTCTAATATTCCCCTGCACCGACTGTAAGGGGGTGACAGAAGTGATGAGTTCCCCGATTTGTTTCGCCGATTTTCCTGGGGTGCCAACCGGGCTCTGCTTCTTTGGCGGTTCCGGGGTCTTTGTCTCGACTTCCGGATTCTGTTTCTTTGGTGGGTCCGGAGTCAATACCTCTGCTTTGGGATTCTTTGTTTGTTCCTCCTCATCCTGGTGTTTTTTCGAGTCAGGAATTGCATCTTTGGGATCTTCAGCATCCTTCCTCTTTGTCTTTGTAACACCCGAATTGTCACCTCGCAACACAACGAGGAGACCGCTTCGTCTATGCTCTTGGAATTTTAACACAACAGTTGTGTCTTCGGGTGCCAAGGATCAGATACGGACTAGAACTTCTTCATAAGACCTCTCCCCTCGGAAAATATCATCTAAGGGTGAGTTCTCATACTCGAATCTCTTGAGCCCACAATTTGCTAAATGGTTTCTCACAACCCTCTGTGGATCATGTTTCTTATACTCGATGGAGACCAAATTCAGGTCTTCCAGGGCTGCAGCCTCGGCTTGGGCATGCCCGAAATCCAATAAAGAATAAGAATTCAGCTGAATGGGAAAAGACGACCACACCTTCTTTGAATATCCTTTGAGTTCTTTACTCACCCTGCCAATTACTGTCTGTCGGGCGACCTCGTGACAAGCCAGCTTGTCGGGGATGAAAAATGGTAGAGAAAGCGGGGGAACAGAAGCCCCGAACACTCTGAAATACGAGAACTCTGCCTCCACGTACCAGTCTGCTATGCCACTCAGATTTTCCGCAATGTTGTCCAAGATACGAGGTGGTGGGTGATAAAAAATGGCGGTATTGAGGGGCACCATCACCCAGTTGAAAATTTCGTATACGAAACTGTCAGCATTATTTTCCCATATCTTTTCGTGATATACATGTACGGGTCTGTCTTCGGCCGGAGTCCAAGCCCATCTCATCAATGGGAATGGGGTCATGGAACATATCGCGTCCATAATATATGCGGACATGAAGAATGAGGACGACCTCCTACCTGCCTTCTGCTCTCGATACTCTGTGACCCGGTTGGCCAAACTGTCCGAGAGTATCTTTGCCCAATTAAACGAGCAACCTTTTGCGACCCGAAACATCAGAGGCACCCACGCAATGAAAATATGCGATGTGTCCTCTCTCCCAAATAATCGACATGTCATCATGGCCACATACTTATACTGTGGCTCTAGCGAAGCGATTGAATAAACGCCCTGGTCATTTGCTTTGAATTTCGCGGTGCGCGAAACCCAATCCTTTATCAAACCGGGCATGGTTTTATCATATTGTGTGCACTCCTTTTCTTTGAATTCCTCCAGGAATTTAGCACCATATGTGTATTCAGACGTCATTGGGAGCTTATACATGGTTTGGATATGTTCTAGCCTAAAAGTCCCGACCGTGACCCGATGCTCGTTCATGATAGTCCTAGTGGGTAGGTCTATGTGATCCAACACCCATCAGATCATGTCATAATATGGGAGCAACCGTGGTCTGGATGCTACCCTGTGCATTCCGGATTGGACAACTATCTTGTATTTACTGTTTAGGTCATCCTTTTCATTGTTGTCTGAGTCTGAGTAATTCATCAATTCTGATTGCAGAATGTATGAAACAAATGACCAGCTGGGGACCGAGTCGACACTCCGGGGTGAAGTGTCGGAGACATTGTCTGAGCCTTATCCTGCGAACTTGACATTCGCCTTTGCTTCTTTCCGTGGAGCCATAGCCGAAGCTTGCGTTTTTTCCCTTCTGCGATAGAACTGCGTATACATGCAGAAATTAGTTCACTCAGAAATGACGAGCTCTGTGTGCTTATGAAAATGCATTCGTTATAATGAAATGAAACTCTTATATATATTTGAAAATTCGGTACTTTTCAAAATAATCCTGTCAAATAGTAATTAGAAACAAATTTATTGCGTAAAATCCGATCTTATAGGCGTGGATTTACCCCATTTCTCCATAAATGTCATAAATTTATGGCGGTTTGACAGACAGTCGAAGTATGGAGAGAAAATGGATACCTCAGGAAATGTGCAAGCCTCGAGGCGCGGGATATATCTTACTTTAGCTTGATTAATCAAATGGTTACCAACATTAATCAATCTTCTCGTCGTTCATTACATCGTGGATTTCCTTTTAACACTTTGAGTCTCCAATTCGCGAGATCGCGAGGAACGATTTTGACTTAATTAACGGTAATCGCGATTTGGGGCATAATTAATTTTATAATCATTTTATTCGCCATATCGCAACTAGGAACCTTGAAGACAAGTTTCTGGGAGATAAGTATGCTGAGTCGCGAAACTGCGAGATGGCGATAATTAAGACTCAATTAAGGGGAAGAAAAACTTGGATTAGGCAATTAATTAATCATGTTATAATTACATTGCGCCTTTGTGAGTCGGGGTTTAGAAGCTAGAAACTTTTAAAAAGATAACGCCGAGTGGCGAAAGGCCGAGAATAACTTTTACCATGGTTAGATTTTTGCCTTTGACCTTTGACATGGGTTATCCAGAAAAGACTTCGCGTTCTCGGCTCTCGGGGCTGTGAAAATAAAAATTCGGACTTGGCGAACGCCGAGGTGAGAAACCCCGATGATGTCTAATCATGAGTTAAAAGATTCTACCCTGGTTACTGTCTTGAGTGAAAATTCAAAACGAATTCGTTGTTTTGTGACTCGGGACGTGTGAACTCATGGATTAAAGTATTCAACTTCCGAGATCCTGAAGTAAAAAAAAAAAGAGCGAACATTCTTATGAAAGTGGACTTGTTCTGAGAGTAGAAAATCATCGCTGCTTACGTGACAAGGTTGCAGAGTTTTCAAAGTCTCGGGGGGAAAAATCAAAAGACCATCTTTAGATTTCAAGTATCAAAAATGAAAATTGTGATGGGTTAAAAAAAACAAGGGCGGCTCCAACAGTCTGCACTTCCTTTTCTAAACCCTGCATGCTACAGATACTTAGCTAGTCTAGAGTACCATGCTCTAGGAGCCTGTTTTAGACCATACATGGCCTTCTTTAATTTACACACATAATCTGTGTTCTCTGACAACTGAAATTCTTCTGGTTGTTCAATGCAGACTTCTTCTTCAAGTTCCCCATACAGAAAAGCTGGTTTTACACCCATCTGATATACTTTAACATTTTTAGAGCATGCATAAGCTAAAAGAAAACAGATTGCTTCCATTCTGGCAACTGGGGCAAATGTCTCTTCAAAGTTGATTCCTTCAATCTATGCATATCCTTTAC
>SNQJ01S0018240.1:95892-107643 GCA_010110895.2 Picea sitchensis
GCATATACTTTACATACCAATCTAGCTTTGTTCCTTGTAACCTGTCCATCTTCATTCAATTTATTCTTGAAAACCCATTTTGTGCCGATCACATTCTTATTCTTTGGTCTTGGAACCAATTCCCAAGTGTCATTTTTCTCTATCTGATCCAATTCTTCATCCATGGTCTGATTCCAAAATTCATCCTTGTTGGATTCTTCAAAACAATTTGGTTCAATTGTAGATAAGAGTGCTAGGTGTGTTTGTTTTGGTGAAGGGATTTTTCTTCTAGTCTCAACTCCTGCATCTTTTTTCCCGTTAATTTGATCTGAAGGATGATTCTTGTGTACTCATTTATTGGGTGTCTTTGGAGACACTTGTTGAACTTGCTCTTCTTCTTTTGTCAAATTCTCTTCATCTTCCTCTTCTACTTATTTTTCATCTTCTTCTTTGAAAAGTTGTTCCATTCATTTGTTTTCTTCTACCTTTGATTTTGGTCTTCCTGTTTCGGGATCATGTTGGAGCGGTTACAGGTTGTAACCAACTTTTATGTTGTTCATAATAAAATATCTCTCGTTCTCATCCAATTTCATTTGTTGATTCATGTTGTTAATTGATTATCTATATATTGATTTAAAGTTATTATGAAAATTGAAATTATAATAATGTTTAGTTATTTATTAGATAATTACCTATTGCAATTTCTTGTCTCTTTGTTTGCAAGAGGTTTTAGAGGATCATTGTGAAATAGTTCTGGAGAGAAAGTATTCGAGTGGGATCGACATCAAACATCAAAATATAGGTTTTTTCTCTTCTCTTTACTTTGAAAGTTAGTTATTGCAAAGTAGTTATGTAATATTCCAGATATAAAAAAGTATGCAGAACAAAATTAAATAGCTAGAAATGGCATATGAACAATAATATAACAAGAACAACACCACAATAATACCAAAATGATACCAGAATAAAACTAGAAAGAGCACTTTGATTACTGAGAGAAATGTTCACTTGCCTCTTCGAGGGGGAAACCTCCACCAAAGACGAGCTCTATTACATAATATCCAAGACAAAAGTTCTCATACCATCGACTCCTATTTATACTAAATATGTCTATCAAAAGAACCATCCAGAGGAAGATACTTTTAGAAGCAGAAGCTTATGTTAGGTCTTCTTACATTGTACTTATTCTTCCTTATTGCTAGGCTTTATCAATATTGACCTTTATTACATTTGAATAAATTATTCTACCTACGTGAGGGGTTAGGTCCCTAACATGTCCTCCCGCTTAAAAACAACCTTGTCCTTAAGGATTGAGATGTGGAAATTGTTGCAGAATGGTAGTTGGTTCCCAAGTGGAATCTATTGGAGTTGTATCTTTCCACTGGAATAACACTTCCTTGATGGTTCGCTGATGCAGACGACACTCACGCTGGTCCAAAAATTCTTGTGGTTGTATCCAAATGGATCATTCTTCATCCAACTCGGGAAGGTTGGCTTGAGTTTGGCACTTAGTTCCAATCACCTTCTTTAAGAAGGAAACATGAAAAACGGGATGGAGCTTAGAATGATTGGGAAAAGCTAATTGATAGGCCACCTATCTGACACGCTTGAGAATGGTATAAGGACCATAAAATTTGGGTGCTAGTTTCTAACAATGGTCATCCTTGCGGGAAGTTTTCTTGTAAGGTTGCAGTTGAAGAAACACCTGATCCCTTTCTACAATTTGACGTTCAGAGCGACCTTGATCTGCTTTTTGCTTCATGCGATTCTGGGCCATGCCCAAATTCTCTTTGAGGGTACGGAGAATAGCCTCTCAAAATGTAAGTGTTTGGTAAATGGCCTGGACCTTCGAGACACCTAGAAAATATGAGAGAACATAAGGTGGATTTTGTCCATATCCCGCTTCAAAAGGAGTAGTGGTATGGTATGAAGTGTTGTACCACCATTCAGCTAGTGGTAACCATTGAGCTCACTAATTTTTTCTTTCCGAGGAAAAACACCTCAAATATGTATCCAAACACTTGTTGACAACTTCAGTTTGACCATCAGTTTGGGGATGATAAGTTGTGTTGAGATGCAATTGGGTGCCTTGTAGCTTGAATAGTTCTTGCTAAAAATTGTTGGTGAAAGTTGGGTCACGATCCGAAACAACAGAATGTGACATGCCATGAAGCTTGAAATCCCGATCCATGAAAAGTTGAGCCACAATGGTTGTTGTAAATGGGTGTTGAAGAGAACATAAATGAGCATACTTGGAAAGGAGATCAACTACCACCATGATGACTGATTTATTTCCCGATTTATGTAATCCTACAATAAAATCCATAGAGATATCCCACCAAATAGCAGGTGGAATCGGAAGTGGTTTTAGTGTGTTAGGAGATTTGACTATTTCGCCCTTGTTGTGTTGACGTACATCACATTCAGCCACAAAATTATGAACATCCTGTTTCATACCATAACCAAAAAAAGAACGTTTGACCCTATCATATGTTTTGGTAAACCCGGAGTGCCCAACTGTGGGTATAGTATGAAGCTCAAAAAGTATCGTGGATTTAATTTTTGACTGTTTACTTAAATACAAACAACCTTTGTATCAAAGTTCATCATGGAGCCAAGAGTACCCTCGGGAAACTGGAGAATTGGACTGCAAATGTTGTATCATATGTGAACTTTTGGGATCATGTAGCCATTACTAGCGAACAACTTGGAACCAATCTGGTACAATGAAAGGAGAGAGAAAAAAGGGACCCTTCATCTTCATATTTTCTAGAAAGTGCATCAGCAACCACATTGCCTTTGCCTTTCTTGTAAATGATCTCATAATCATATCCAAAGAGCTTAGTCACCCATTTTTGTTTCTATGGGGAGGAAATGCGTTGATCTGTCTTAATTTGGAAGCATTTCCCCAATAGATAAGGGTGCCAAACATCAACGATATGCAAAATAGCCAACATTTCCTTTTCATAGATTGATTTTCCCAAATTTTGCTCAGACAGTTGTTTGTTGGTAAAGGCAAAAGGCCCACCCTCTTGCATAAGGACAACACCATTTCCTTTCCCTGAAGCATCACATTCCAGGACAAAGGTCTTTTTGAAATCAGGAAGGGCTAGGACTGGAGTGGTGCACATGGCCATCTTCAAGGTTTGAAAAGCCTGGGCAGTTGATGGAGTCCAAGTGAAATAACTATTTTTAAGGAGTGAAATGAGAGGTGCCACAATATTTCCATAATTCTTAACAAACTTGTGATAATATCTTGTTAATCCCATAAATCCATGCAAGATTTTGAGAGTCTTTGGGTGAGGCCAATCTTCCATAGATTCAATCTTTTTAAGATCCACCCTGACATCGTCCTTGCCAACAAGATGACCCAAGTACTCGACTTCCAAGGCGCCAAAAGCACATTTAGATTGTTTCAGGAAAAGTTGGTGCTGAGAGAGTAGATGGAGAATTCAATCCACATGAGCAAGATGGTCTGTCCAGGTTTTTCTATAGATGAGGATATCATCAAAGAAAACTAAGACAAAATGACAGAGAAAAGGATGGAAGACATGATTCACGAGTCTTTGGAAAGTGGAGGGAGCATTACACAAGAAAAAGGGCATGACCAAAAAATCATAGTGGCCCTCATGAGTTCTAAAGGCAGTCTTAGGAATGTCTGCTTCTTTCATACGGATCTGGTGGTAGCCATAACGAAGATGAAATTTAGTAAATAACTGGGTTCCACTCAATTCATCCAAGAGGTCATCAATGAAAGGAATGGGAAATTTGTCTTTAATGGTGAGTTTGTTGAGGGCGCAGAAGTCAGGACACATGTGCCAAGAACCTTCTTTATTAAGGACCATGACCATAGGAGAAGAGTAGGGGCTCATACTAGGGAAGATAACACCTACGTTGAGCAGTTCGTGAACCATTTTATCGATTTCTTTTTTTTTGAAAAGGGGTGACGATGGGGACAAATAATGGGAGGAAGGATTCCTGGGACAAGGGGAATGGAATGATCATGAAAACCATGGGAAGGAGGGAGTCCCTAGGGAGTGGAAAAAACCACTTTATGTTTAGAGATGATGGATTGGAGGTCTTGCGACACAGAGGGTGTCTTAGTTGCTTGTATGGCATGGAGTTGGGAAATAATGCCTTAATGACCTTTTTTGAGCAGCTTTTCCATGTGATGGGAACTAATGATCTCTATGGAACCGACAGTGATGCCTTGGAACTTATATTGTTTGCCCTCCTGGTCAAATTGCATGGTTAATTCCTTAAAATCCATGAGAATGGGACCCAAAGTCCTTGGCCATTTTGCACCCAACACAATGTCACAACCGCCCATGTCGATAGCAAACATATGATATTTCAGGTGGTATTCACCAATTTGGAGATGCACATTTTCACAACACCCTCCACATTTCATGGACCCGCCATTGGCAATCATGATTTGGAAATTATTGACTGCACGGATATAACAATTAGTTTCTTGGGAAATGCGGTGATGAATAAAATTGTGGGTGCTTCCACTATCAATAAGAATGATGACCTTCCTATGCTTGATGTAACCAATTAGATTGAGGGTTTGGAGAGAAGATAAGTCAGTGAGAGAATTTATGGAAATGACAAGTTCTACTTTGGGAGGGTCTAAGGGAAGGGTTATGTCAGTGGGTTCAGGTGACACAGACACAAGGGCAGCCTCAACATCCTCTTCCAAAACATCCTCCGAGATGTCCATAAAAATATTTTGTTCCTTACACTTATGTCTTGGAATATATTTGCCATCACAATTATAACAAAGGCCTTTGAGTTGGCATTCAACCATTTCATCCCTAGCCAATTTTGGGATCTTTAGTGGAGTAGAAGGAGGAGTGGGATTTACTAGTTTAGTGTGAGGAATAAAGCAGGGTTTTCAATTTTGAGAAGAGACAACGTGTTCTGATTCCTTAGCCCTTTTAGTATCCTCCACCCAAATCTAAGGTCGAGCCATGAGTACATGGGCACGAATCTCATCCTTGAGGCCACTGATAAAACATTCTCGGAAAAAAGCATCAGACATGCCCTCTGTACAAAAACCTAGTCGCTCAAAAGTAGCTATAAAGTATTCCACTGTGCTAGATTGTTTCAACTTTTTCAAACGGCCTAAATGGTTGGTGTCGGTGTCAAATCATTCATAAATATCTTCCACAAAGTGTGTCCAAGAAACATACCCCTGGCTGGCACTTTTTCTCCATTTCCACCATTTCCAACATTCTTGATCTAGATGGAGAACACCATATCAGAGTTTGTCCAACTCATTTGTAATGTCGTAAAAAGATAACTAATGTTCCATTTGAGTTAGCTAGCCTGTGGGATCCGAGCCATAAAATTTGGTCACATCCACATGCGAAAGGCGTAGGTCACGCTGAAAATGACGAGGCTGAAAATTCTAGGAATGACAGGAAGTTTCACCTTCAATATGTAAAGGTGGGTTAGATAAGGGAGGATCTGCAGGGATATGCAACTTGGTGAAGATCATCATAGTGACAGATTCAAGTTGGGTAGTAATGTCTTGTTTGAGGTCTTGTTTGAGTTCCTCAATTGAGGAGGCGATGGAGGAATGCATGTTTTTATTGATGGTGGAAATATTGACACTGAGTTGTCTCACTTCTTGTTGGGTCTCTGTGAAATTAGAGTGCAAGGTATTGAAGCGAGCTTCCAAGTCTTGGCTATGGGTATGGGCCATGATGACGAGGGAACCAAAAAGGGCTGGGTGGGGTCACACAGAAAAATAAAATTTGTTGAAAAATGATAGGTATGAATGTGATAAGGGAGAAGAGAGAAATCCAATGGAATAGGTCTCAAATAATGGTGCCAACATTATCCAGGCTCTTTTTTTTTTTACTCCTACAAAGTTATACTCTGATCTGAATAATACTGCAGTGATGAAATGCCCAAATGCTTAGCATGAAGAAATGTGTAGTAATTTGGCAACTCTGAAATATGAATCTTCTCAGTGGAGGAGTGTCCCTGTAATCTTCATTGTATATATTCTTGTCCCCTTTGATTGTTTCTGCATAGCTTTTTGGATTTGTTTCTTGCTCTGTTGTTTTGGAGCTTGATCCCTTTTCTATCTGATTGTATTCAAGTCCAGACTTGTCAAGATGAGATTTTTTACTGTGGATAATGTCATCCAAAACTTTTGAGCTATTCTGCATATTTTTCTTTTGAATATCCTTTCTTAATGTGACAATCTCTGCTTCCAAGTTTCCAATGATCCTGTCATTTTCTTCTAGATGTTCTTTGAGTGCTTCTTCAATTATTTTATCTTCTTCTATTTGAACTTTCAATTTTGTGATCATTTTTTCTAGTTCTTGAGTGTCTTCCTTTTTGTCTAGTTCTGCTTGTAGTTTCTTGTTCTTCTTCTTTTCTCTTCTAATAATTTCTATGACACACATTAATTCTTCTCAAAAGTCAACTTTTTCCTCGTCAATTTCTTCTTCGAATTCTTCTTCAGGTTCTTCATATTCTTCTTTGAAGTCTTCTTTGTCAGAGTCTTTTACTGCCATGAATATAACTCTTCATGTCTCACTGTCACTGACTTCATCTTCATCTGATGTTGAGATGTCTTCTTTGATGCATAACCTTTTCTTGAAATCTTTTTTTGTAGTTCTTTTGCCTTTATATGTGTTTTTTCCTTTTGAGTAACCTTCATCATTTCTCTTTTTATTATGAGGATATTTGTTAGCAAAATGACCAATACCATCATAATTAAAACAAATTAAAGGAACCTTACCTCTATACCTACCATTGGTTCCCTTGTTTAGTCTTTTGACGAAGTTGGCCACGTCTTCATCATCTTCCAAGACGTCATTGCTGCTGCTATATTCGTCTTGTTCCTTTTTCTTTTGATTTGATCTTTTGGATGCTTTGAAGGCTGCTTCTTTTACATCTGGATTTTCCTGTTCATTTCTCATCTCATATGCTGTGAATATTCCATGTAGTTCGTCCATGCTTATTGAGTTTAGATCCAATATTTCTTCTAGTGCTGATATCTTAGGGTTGAATCTCATAGGAAGAGATCTTAGTACCTTTTGAACAATTATAGATTCTTTGATTTCTTCTCCCAATCCCGTGATTGCATTCACTGTTTCATCGACTCATAAGAAGTAAGATGTGATATCTTCATCTTCCTTCATTTTTAGTTGTTTGAACTGACCTCTTTAAGTTTGAAGCTTTGCTGCTTTGAATTTTGAATCTCCTTCATAAATATTTCAAAGCTTGTCCCAAATCTATTTAGTAGATTTACAATGTGCAACTTTGGAGAATACCGTATCACTGAGACCATTCAAAAGTGCATTTTTGGCTTTGGAATTACTCTCACCAAGTTTCATTGCTTTGTCATTTGTTGGTGGAACTGTTGGTGTTGTGTATCCATATAAAATTGATTTCCAAACTCGAAATCCCTTTGCCTATATATATGTCTTCATCCTTATGCTCCAAAAAGCATACTTATGTCCATCAAACTGTGGTATTCCATTTTTGTATGAGTTGGTACTCTCCATGATCTACCTTTCAGTGGTTAAAATGATTTCTAAAGGAACCTTCTCTGATACCAATTGTTGGATTACTAAGAGGGGGGGTGAATCAGTAATAGCATAATTATAATCCTTTTTCTTCAAATGTTATATCAATGTAGAATTATTATCCAATAATGAGAAATAAGAAATAAACAATGACACACATACATAGTACATCGATGTTTTACGTGGAAACCTAAATAGGGAGAAAACCACAGAATGATTTTTCTTATATGTCTTGAAGAATTAAATTCATTGGAAGCACCAACTTCCTTTGTTTTCCAGCTGCAACTGGAAGGAGGCTCCAAACCCCTGGTTTCTCAGGCTACAACTTGAGGGAAGCTCCAACTCCCCAATTCTCTTGCGAAAACCAGAAGGAGGATAGAACCCCATATGTTCTCCGTCTACAACCGGAAGGTGGCTACAACCACCTATCCTTGCCCCGTCCAACCAACCTGAAGTAGAAGTAGAATGATGAAACCACTGTCAACCTGTCACTGTGAGATATACTGTTGTACAACTGTATCAACCTGTACCACTGCCTTGTATCCAATCTGTACAACTGCCCTGTAATCAAACCGTATCTGAACTGAACATGTATCTACAAAACTACAATAGATACGTGACCTGTAGTGATGCAGCTTGCATATGTACACGCCCTATCTGTTATGTAGCTCGTGTATGCCTTATGAAACTAGGGTTTCATTTCACTTGAAAACTTTTGACCCTCTGTAACTTCTTTCACATAGATCTGTAACCTGTCACTGTATCTAGACTGTAACTGTACCCTATGCATGCATCCTCATACATAACCTCTACTCAAGGAAATTATGTCTCTCTCTAGTCATGTGCCATATAGGTATGCGTAATCATGAACAAGTATAATATCCCTCACATGATGTTAGTCATCAACCCCTTTCTAATATTCAACTTCTCAATACATCAATAAATACAATATCTCAAACATGTACCATAAAAAATCTTAGCCATATGCCAAGAAATACAATATGTGCCTCAACAAGAAGGATCAATGATAAATATACCAACACTGTATTTCTTTAGATATGACTTATACAAAATATCCCATGTATCCACTAGTCTCTCTAGGGAGAATCCTCAAATCTCCATTGTCATTCCTTATGCATACATCAAAATCCAACTATTCATAGAAATAAGACATACCTTTTGAACCAATGGATGGATCTAATGTATCTGAGCACTCTAGACCTTCCTAGGAGCTTGATATCAGAATCTAGAACCTCTGCACCTTCATCTTCTCAAGTTTCATGGCTTTATCAACATGTACTCACCCTATACATAGTCATCCCGAGTACATACTCACCCTATACGCAACCAGCTCACATATACCTTCAATGTATAAGCACCCTATACACAGACAACCCGCGTATGCCTTGGAAAATAGGGTTTTCTGTGAATCCAAGAATTTCGTCGTCAACCCTTCATGCTACCTCATATGTTCGCAACTTCAGATGTATCCACAAGTATTTACAAGAAGATTTACACAAGAAAATAGATATACAATATGTACAAGTGTTTTTTTATGAGTGAGATTTGTCTCTTATTTATATCTTCATGTAGCCTTACACTTTCCTTATTTTAGGGCTTCTTCATTTAAAATAATTTATTTTTGCAAAGATCTTTGACTCTTGGGGGCTTCTATAAGACTCATGAGGGTTGTCCAACTTCATATGGTCATAAATCGCTAACCGTGAGGATTTATGTGACGTTCCACATACCACCGGAAACGGCATGACAAGCACTATCCATCTTGGATATTTTCCCTGACAATTCACTATCCTTCAACTCATTATTCCAGAATTAAGCATGGGTTATCTTACTCCACAAAGCGTCTTCCCGTGAGGGATTTCACCATAAGGGGACCACTTTGGAGTGGACCATGACGAGACAATAATGTGTCATATTTACATCAAACAATCTTGGGTCCATTACCCAAACCTTTGTGTTGTGGGGCTTTCTTCAAGGGTTGACATCAATGACAACCAACCTTAATCAACAATATCCCCCTTTAGCATTGATGGCAACATTCTGATACAATACTGAAATCATATCACTCATGCTCCCCCTGGAACCATGCCTTTGTCCTCTGCATATGATAAATTTGCTCCCCCTGTAACCATGCCTCTATCCTCTGCATCTGATAAAACTATAAAACTATCCCCCTTTTTCATCAATAGCAAAGGTATCTTTCCATCTGGGGTTGCTCCCCTTGAATGAACTGTCCTCGTAAAGTGCTTCCTTGTGTAAATCTAAGACATATAAGATAAGCATTCAAAAAGTATTCATTTTGGAGTAGAAATAACTCCAAGTCTTTGGCGAAGATATTCAAAGGCTTCCCGTGGAAGTGGTTTTGTAAAGATATTTTCCACTTGTTCTTTTGTGCCCACATACTCAACTCTGATATTCTTTTCTGCAACCTGCTCCCGTAGAAAATGATACTTGATTGGAATGTGCTTCGCCTTGGAGTGCATCACCAAGTTTTTTGAGATATTGATGGTGCTTGTATTATCACAATAGATAAGAATGGGCTCATCATAGTCAACCTGTATATTTTTCAGAGTTTGTTTCTTCCAAAGAACCTATGTACAACATGTGTTGTTGCAATATACTCTGCCTTGGCTGTAGATAAAGATATTGATGATTGTTTCTTGCTTAGCCATGATACTAAACACTCACTGAAGTAGAAGGTTGTTCCACTGGTGCTTTGTCGATCATCAATACAACCTGCCCAATCTGCATCTATGTAGGAAATAAGTGATAGATCCTTTCCTTTTGGATACCATAATCCAAACTCTTTTGTTCCTTTGAGATATCTGAAAATCCTCTTCACTGCTAATACATGTTATTCCTTTGGTGCTGCTTGAAATCGTGCCACTTGTCCAAATGCCTGCATTACATTTGGTCTTGATGATATCACATATAGTAGGCTTCCAATCATTGATATGTACTGCCTCTGATCTATATACTTCGAATCATCATCTTTGCTCAACTTGCAACTGGTTTGCATGGGAGTGATAACTGGTTTGCAATCTTCCATTCCGAACTTCTTTAGCATTTCTATGATATACTTGGTTTGAGAAATGAAAATTCCTTGGTTTATTTGACGTATCTGAAGTCCCAGAAATAAGGATAGTTCTCCAAGTAACAACATTTCAAATTCATTTTGCATATCTTTTGCAAATTTCTGGCTTAACCTGTCATCATCACTACCAAAAATAATATCATCAACATAAAATTCAATTAATAAAATATTACCTTGACTTACCTTGATGTAGAGGTTGTTGTCTGCACTTCCTTTTATGAACCCTACCTTATACAGGTACTTATCCAGTCTAGAGTACCATGGTCTAGGAGCTTGTTTTAGACCATACAGGGCCTTCTTTAATTTACACACATAATTTGTGTTCTCTGACAACTAAAATCCTTCTAGTTGTTCAATGTAGACTTCTTCTTCAAGTTCCCCATTCAGAAAAGTTGATTTTACATCCATCTAATATACTTTAACATTTTTAGAGCATGCATAAGCTAAAATAAAATGGATTGCTTCCATTCTAAAAAATGGGGCAAACATCTCTTCAAAGTCAATTCCTTCAATCTGTGCATATCCTTTACATACCAATCTAGCTTTGTTCCTTGTAACCTGTCCATCTTCATTCAATTTATTCCTAAAAACCCATTTTGTGCCAATCACATTCTTATTCTTTGGTCTTGGAATTAATTCCCAAGTGTCATTTTTCTCTATTTGATCCAATTCTTCATCCATGGCCTGATTCCAAAAATCATCCTTGTTAGGTTCCTCAAAATAATTTGGTTCAATTATAGATAAGAGTGCCAGGTGTGTTTGTTCTAGTGAAGGTATTTTTCTTCTAGTCTCAACTCCTGCATCTTTGTTCTCGATAATTTGATCTTAAGCATGATTCTTGTGTACTCGTTTAGTAGGTGTCTTTGGAGACACTTGTTGAACTTGCTCTTCTGCTTATGTCGAATTATGTTCATCTTCCTCTTCTACTTATTTTTCATCTTCTTCTTTGAAAATTTGTTCCATTCATTTGTTTTCTTCTACCTTTGATTCTGGTCTTCCTGTTTCAGGATCATGTTGGAGTGATTATAGGTTGTAACCAACTTTTATGTTGTTCATAATACAATATCTCTCGTTCTCATCCAATTTCATTTGTTGATTCATGTTGTT
>SNQJ01S0018240.1:126570-139214 GCA_010110895.2 Picea sitchensis
TAAAGTTTTATTATCTCTCATATATTCTTGGGTGGAAGGAAGGGGAAAGGATGGAGAGTTCAACTCTCTCTTGATATTGTAGGATTGTATCTTCCTCTTGGAGGTTTATCCCTCCCTTTACATTTGGAAGCTGTAGCTACCTTTGGAATTCATTACTTCCCTTGAACGATAACTATTGATTATTTATCATATATTGTGCATGGTGTATTGTGGTGTATTGGTGTAACTCTTACACTATTGTTCATTTCGCATTGGATATAGTTGAATGGTTTAAGTATAAGTTGAAAAAGGTTTTAAATTGTACTTGATACTTATTCACCCCCCTCTCAGTATCAACAAGTTTACCCCTTTTTCGGTCTGGATGGTCAACTGTACGAACAAAGGTATACTCTAGGAACCTCGGTTCTCTAGAAGAGTACTCTCAGGTATAATTTTAACCCTTTTTCGGGCCCGAGGGACTAAATTTACGAAAAAGGAACCCCCACAGAGTCCATAGTTAAGCTCTTTTCAGACTCCCTAAAATTGAAAAGATCGTTAAGTGACCTTATTCTTTCACACTCATTAAAACGGTCCATAAGAACATTCCTGATGGATTCCATAGTTAGGAGACTCCTTAAAAATGAAAAAAATGTTGAGTGATCTTGTCTTTATCACACTCGTTAAAATTGTTTTGAATAGACGTCTGGTTGGTGCTAGTTTATCCCTTTTTCAAGCCGACTAGACTATCTTCAAAAAAGGTACCCCAGTGGAGTCTTCGTTTACGTTTTTTCAGACTTTGTAAAAATGAAAAACGATCGAGATTACCTTCTCTGGGATCGTTAAAAATACATCGAAGGACGTTACCATTGTGTGTTTTGTTAACTGTGTTTGCATACCTGCATCTTTGACCTAATGCCGACTTCATGTTGCTCTCAACTGAACCATCTGAAGAATGCTTTATACACAAGCCCTGTAGCACTTTTCCTTTGCGTCTTGACACCTTTGGCCCCAGGAGGGATTTTTTCGAATGTCCTTTCTCTGAACATCAGTCTTGTCCTTACGCCTAGAACTAGTATGTTTGTGACACTCGTTCCTCCTTTGTAATGTAACATTCTTTTATTCTTTTTCAATCTTTCCAAAATTATTGAAAAAGACAAAAAAAATCAAATATACCCCAAAAAGAGGAAGGGAAAAGTATTTTCTTTTTATTAGCATCACAAATAGTTGCCCTTGGAAAAACACATCCTTCTGTTTGTTCTTCAAGCTCTGGGAGTTAATATGACCTTAGGAAGTTGTTCTCGCTACATAGTGTTGTTTCCTCCTCCATTTGGTTATTCTTACAAACATATGGAGAGTTTGTGTTGCCTCCTGCATCATGAACTTATGTCAATGCCATGCTACCTGAGTCTCATCATTTGTCGTGCTATTGTCCAAGGGAAGTTTTTACCAAGCCTGAGTTGGCCCATCTGTAGTTTGCCTCTGGCCCTCATGCCCGACCATCCTGAAATTCCAATCAAGTCTTTGTTCGAAATCAATGAAGCCTTCAGTCTGATCATCAAGATCCTCTAGTCTATGCTCGACGAGCCATCGAAGACCTCTGGGTAGTGAAGTTGTACAATTGTATTACACTCCTACCCGAGTTTTGAAGATTTTGAAGTTGTTTCTCGAGCTCTGAAGACCTCATCTCCAGCCAACATGCCTTTTCAGCTTCTAGAAGATGGATACCATACATGTATATCTTTTTTGATTTCGAGATGTAGCTCTTTTGTGTATTGCTCATGGCTACACTTTATATAGTTATATGACATGGATATACAATGTATTTGATTGGTAGCCATGATTTTACTTCATCCCAAGCATGGGTATGCCCACCTCGGTGAGACAATTGTTATTTGGCAGATGGCACCTCCCGATTTCTGGTCTCTGGGCTCACTTGTTTGGAATGTTGGTGAATATTGATAATGTATTTCGACCATCAGATGCTCTTTTGACCTCACACATTAGGGGGCATCTGTTATAACCCTAATTTGAACCAGACATGCTTACCTGGCATCAGGCCATCTCAAATTCCTTCTTTGCCAAAACACTACTGAACAAATCTTCTTAAAAATACCTTTTTTAAAAGGCCCACATGCCCTACTCCACTAATGCACGCGTGTACATGCTAGCTTCCTGAATACAACCTGCGTGTACCTACAAAAGCACGAAAAAAGGAAAGTTGTTGACGGAACACACAACTTTGGGTAAGTTGACTAAACCTTTCGGCCATGCATGGCCGGTCATTTGACCAAATACCTAGCTCCTTCTAGCCTATAAAAGAAGGGGTAAGTATCCCATTTGAAAGGAGGAAAATCATAGTAAAGAAACTATACCCAATTGAGCATTCCCCTTGTCCCAACCTTTAGCCATCCTTATGCAAAGAGAAGTATAGAGCAAAGTAGTTGGAGGATAGTTGAAGAGGAGCCCAGGACCAGTTTCGAGGAGCAGTGCCGACCACATATTGTAAGTTTACTCTTGTGAAGATTAATAGAAAAAGGAATACTTTTCCCGTCTCACCATATCATGTGTTCAAGTTGAATATTTATTTTATGATATTGTCACAACTAACCCAACAATTAGTATATGAAATGCATGTTCGCAGCTTTTTTTTGTTCATGTGTGAATGCAGGTCATCTTTGGGAGGAGGCTTTCAATAAAAGAGCGAGTGAAAGCAAAGGAATTGACATCAAACAAAGGACTTAAGGTAGAGTTATCAAATATTGTTTACACCTTTGTATTGCATGAATGTGGGGTTTTGTGTTGGGAGAATAGGAAAGAATAGAAGCCTTTGAAATGGTCATTTTCTGCATGCATGATTAGAGCCCTTAAATGCTAAGTCTGTAGGAGGGATTCCCACCCACAATAGTACCACTTGTATTTCCTGCGTGTATGAATCCCCTACCATGGGTTTATGCATGTAACGATATATCTTTGTATCTTAAAGACGTATGAATATGTCTCTACCCTGAAAAAAAAAATTAACCCACAATTTTTTGCCGAGGAAGGTGCTCTGATACCACTTGTAATATTCCATATATAAAAAAGTATGCAGAATATAAATAAATAGCTAGAAATGGCAGATGAAAAAAATATAACCAGAACAACACCACAATAATACCAAAATGATACCAGAATAACACCAGAAAGAGCACTTTGATTAATGAGAGAAATGTTCACTTGCCTCTTCGAGGGGGCAACCTCCAGTAGAGTAGTGCTCTATTAAAATAATATCCAAGACAAAAGTTCTCATACCCTCGACTCCTATTTATACTAAATATGTCTATCAAAAGAACCATCTAGAGGAAGATCCTTCTAGAAGTGAAATCTTCTATTAGGTATTCTTACATTGGACTTATTCTTCCTTATTGCTAGGTGTAATTAATATTGACCTTTATTACATCGGAATATATTATTCTACCTACGTGAGGGGTTAGGTCCCTAACAATTTACTTTTAATTGAGTGCTTGATTTGAGTCTAAGAGTGGTATTTTAGGGTATCACTATGTTTTGACCCTAACTCATAGCCATAGGACTTTGTTTTCTATAACACAATCCATGATTTCCTTTATCTTCTTGGGATATACCACCACTCCTTCTGTTGAGATTATGTGGCCCAAATACGGGATCTCTTTCTGAAAGAAATCATGCTTACTGTATTTTGCATATAGCTAGTGATATCTTAGCACCTGTAACACCATCCTTATATTTTCTTTGTGCTCTTCCTTAGTCTTGGAATACACCAAAATATCATCAACAAACACCATGACAAACTTATCCAAATATTTGTTGAGAACATTATTCATTAGGCACATGAAGGTAGATAGTGCATTAGTAATCCCAAATGGCACCACCAAAAACTCATAGTGTCCATACCTCATTCTAAAAGTTGTCTTTTGGATCTATTCATATTTAATACTAACTTAGTGATCTCCAGATCTCAAGTCAATATTAGAGAAAACTGTAGCTCCTTCGAGATGATAAAAAAATATCATCAATTCACATAAATGGGTAATTTTTCTTGATGGTCATGTTATTCAACTGTTGGAATCAATACACAACTAAAATGCACCATCCTTATTTTTCGTGAATAGTTCTGGTGCTCTACACCAGGATACACTCGACCTGATATACCCTTTATCCATCATCTCCTTCAACTACACTTTCAATTCCATTAGTTCATGCGTACTCATTCTGTAGGGTAATTTTGATGTTGGTACTGCTCTAGGCACAAGATCTATTAAAAAATTGATATATCTCTTAATAGGAAGTCCAAGCACCTCCTCTAGGAATAAATCCTTAAACTCCCACAACACTGGGTGATTCTCAACCTTCATCCCCTTTCTTTATATTGTGTTGAGCACTTGTATTGAATACAAAGGACACACTTTTTGAATGAATTTATTAAGTTGCAGTGATGATATTTGTCTAATTGAAATTGGCTTCTAAATTCCTTGCAACGCCCTCATGTTACCTTCTGTATATTCACACTCTAAGGTCTTATCATAACAATTCATTTTTTCCTTATGAAAAACTAAACATTCCATGCCTATAATCACATCATATGATCCTATGGGGTAGGATATTAAAGGTTTCTTTTGTATGTAGCCCACTCATTTCAAATGGAAAAGCCTCTACCACTTCTACCACTTTTCTCTTAGTTCTCATGGATAATTGGACCAACCATGTCTTTGCATGTTTCTTTATCTATAAGGCACATGCTTCAACAACTTGAGATGAAGCATAACTAATATTAGAACTAGGGTAAATAAAAATAGAAATAGGTTGCTTGGAAATTATACCTTCCAACTCCACCACAAAATCTTTGTGGTATTCTTGTTGATTCTCCACAACTGCATATATTCTCGACACATTCCTAGCCACATAATTGACCATAGTATCCTTTTGAACATGATAAAATCTTTTTATATCATGTTGTGAGGGAAATATCTCAATATATGTGCCTCTTTGCAACCTTAACACTTTAGAGGCCCTTTATTTGGATCCTCCACTCTTTCTCTTTTCTTCTTTGTTGACCTATTTCCACTCTGAAATGGAAAGTTTTGTCGGTGCACACTTCTGCTCAAATGAATGAAGTGAGCACCTTTCTTTGGATTCTTGTATGGGAATGATTTAAATCCCTTCTTCTGGAATTATAGTCTTATGTATTCTGTTCCAATCCCTAAGAGGCTCATTCCTATGCTTGGATTGGTTGTAACAAAATTTAGCATTCCTAATGGTATCCTCCAAGGTATTAGGCTCATTGATTTCAATTCTGCCCTAATAGGACCATGGTAACCCACTGGGGAAATGGTGTATCCTTTCTTTCTCATACTTGAGGTAAGGAACATACCTCAACATCTCCAAGAATCTCTTGGCATAGGCGTACATGGTAAGATTCCCCAATTTGTGTTCATGGAAGTCTTTAAACTTTACATCAAAGTATTTATCTGATATTTATGCCTTTCTAAAATACTTATCAAAAATTTTCTGGGTCATCTTTCTTTCCTTCAATCCCTTGAATTCCTTGATATCTTCCCACCATATGGAAGCTCCTTCATTTAGATTGAAGATGGATATATTTTATTTTTTATTTTTCGAGTAATTGTGTACCCAAAAATACTTTCTCAACCCCAACAACCAAGCCTCGACTGCTTATCCTTTCTTGATTTCTCCATCAAAGGTAGGTGACTTAGCCTTCTTGAATTCTTCTTTCAAATAACTATGTGAGTGTCTATTTTTCTTCTTCCTAGGAACAATTGATCCAATATCATTGTTGGACAACTCCTCAGTAATGGCCTTCCCAATAGAAGACTATGTGGAAATACTTCCACTATCTCTACCCTTCTATTGACGGGTCTGAATGGCCTATTAAGCATGTAAGGGAGAACACCTGATGGATGGTCCCAATTAAACCCACTATCATTTGGAATAACATTTCTGACAAGTATGTTGGCTTGGTTGCCACACAAAAAATTATCTAATATGAATATGAGAACATAATGTTCTCAGATAAATTTAAATCTAACATATACTTTCTAAGGCTATTCTAAATGAAATTCTATGCTACTCTAACCTATCTTGATCAAGAGCGATTTATTGAAAATGAGTATAATAAAGAATATTACTATCTGCAAAGGAATAAGTTCACATATGCAAATAATGTATTAATATAGTAGTGAAATAAATAGACTAACAATTAAATTCTTGGCCTACTTATTACATTATTGCTATACTCATAAGGAAATCTAGACAGTATAAATATATAGAACATAGTAAATAAGAAATTCATATAACCATGCTCATAATATCCATACAATAGACATATACATAAAGAAAAGTCTCATATGAAAATATCTATCCTGAAGTTTCAAATAGTTTCTCTTGCTCTATTAATCACACAATAAAAATATTGTTCTGATACATCACATATCAAAATCCCTTTTTCATTTGCAGTCCCTTCTTTTATAAAACAAGAGGGAGTGTTTACATTTCAAAATTGCATGTTGTCAGTGGACATTTAGGGTTTGTCTCTTCATAATCCATATTCATATTATAACAAGTGAGAAAGTACAAAAATACAAATGGATCATTTACAAACTCAAAACAATCATGATACACTCTATGCTTCCATTCAATCCTGATATTCCTTCCAGAGTGTTTAGGCTTCCATTATCTTCTCTATCTTTCTCAACTACATTTTTTCCTAATTTAATTCTCCATCACATATTTTGGTTGTGACTTCGAGATTCAATTCCTTCTCTATCTTCTTGATGAAATTTTGAGCCAATGTAATCATCTTGATGGGCTTCATCAGGTATTCATTCAACACTTATTTATTAACTTATGCAAGCTTCTCGATATCTTCTTGACCGGTTTCCCTTTTTTCTTCTACTTCTACTACTCTCAATTCAATTGGGGTTTCCTCATCGATATCAGGCATGATTTTCATTCTGAATTCTTCAAGGAGCTCATCGGAGGCATTCCACAACCCTCCATATTCCTTTATCACCTTTTTATGAATACCTTGGATATATTCTAGTAGAGGATTCCAAGTATTGAAAAATACTTGATCCTTTATCCTCTGTCTATTGGTGTATAGTGGCAGGGTATCTGGTGGATTCTTGTATATGCCTTGCCAATATGCAATTATATCAAAGGAATCATTAGCCTTTTGATATTTTCCCCTTACTTCTTCAATTTGATCCTCAAGCCTTAACTGGTCATCTCTATTCCTTTGGATGTCATTCAATATGCAAAAACACTTTCTTTGTTCTGACTTTAGTTCATCATTAATAAGTGTAGCTTCTACCCTTAGGGATTCTAGGGTGAGTGTTCTTGATTTGATTTCTTCAAGATCCCTCTCAAGACTTTGTTTATCTTTCTCCATCCCCTAGACATTGTGTTCCAATTGTTCAATAAACTTTCTCGTCTCCACTTGTTCTACTTGTAGACTATTTAATTCTTGTGTATAATTGTTCTTCATTTGATCTACTTCCTTAGAGTTCTCCTACCTAAGGGCACCCAATTCTTCTCTATGTAAATTTTCTTTTGTATGGGATCTCTTCTCAAACTTTGCACTCATTTCATCGCTCTATGTTTGTAAAATCTTCTCCTTTTCTTATTTGTGGAGATTCTCTGTAGTCCTCACTGCCTTTTCAAATTCAACACTTATGTCATCCTTTTGTGTGTTCATTGTCTTGTCCAACTCTGCAATCCTAGTTTATGTTGTGTCTAAGGAAGAAATCAAGTCATACACAGTAACAAAATTTTCCCCTACAAATGCATTAAGTGAAGAGGATATTTGAATGACATTTTCCTTGGGATTAGGTCTGGCCTTCCACTCAAAAATTCTTTTGGTTTATCCCTAACTGATAGTAGTTTCCCCTCTCTTTCTTTTATTTGACCTTTTCTCGATGCCATTTTTTTAATTTTTGTATTAGTAATCCCCTACTGATACTACAACTCCATATAACATTAATAATTGAGAGGAGAAGGAAAAGTTACTTGGTATGGACATAAGAGGAGTACATTCTTGTGGGGGGATGTCAACTATGCCCACATTTGGAGTTTTTGGACTGTTCTAGGATTCACCTAATTTCTTCTATATTGCTTTCTCTACTTCCTCGTCAATTTTATTTTTGGATTTATCTTTAACAACCTTTTGTTTTTCTTCCTCTTATTTCTTTTTCCTTGCTTCTGCTTCTACTTCTAGTCTTTGTATCTCTCCTTATCCATTTTTTTGTAGTGCATCTTGCTGGGATTTTTCTTCCTTTTCTTTCTTCTTCTTCCCCTCATCAGCCAAATTCTTTAATGCATATTCCTTTTTCTTTTTCTCATATATATTGGAACTCTTCTTTTGATCATATTTCATATTTCCTTTCTCTTCTTGTTTCTTTTGATATTCATCTTCAACTTTTATTGTCTTTTGGTGTCTTTCCTCTGCTTTCCTTTTTTCCTCTTGTTCCTTTGCCTCTAACTTTTCTTGTTCCTTCTCTAGGAGTAAGAGGAATTGTTCCGAGGTTATTTTTCTCTTCTCTTATTCATCCCTTATCATATTTTCCCTGGGCACCTCATCCGGTAACCTGATAAATACTTCTTCAAAGAATAGCACCTGCTCGAAGACCTCTTCTACGTAATTTACTACATGGATTACATGGCGAATAAGGCCAACTTCTTTGACATGAATTAGTGCTACGCTTTCAGGTTCACGTCCTTTACGCTCTCCTTTACGCAAACATAAATCTTGTAGGGCATCAACTTCCTTCCTAGTATGAGGACCATTCAATAATGTGTACCCTCCTATATTTACAGGGAATGTGGGCCAAACAATTTTACTGCTACCTGACAAAAAATATGTTATGTCATTCCCCATTGTATGGTATGAAATTTCCCTCATCAACAATCTATCAGGGACATATTTAGGCAAAATATGAGGGGCTTCAGAGTTCCCAAAAACTATGATGTAGGTATAATATTTTCCTATATACCAGTCTGCAATACCTTTTAGGGAAGCCATGGCTTCCTTTGAAATTATAAAGGGTGAATATCCAAACATTATGTTATAAAGGGGATCTAGGAAATAGTCACAAATATCATAGATGTACCTTTTTTAGTTCACATCCCATAGTTCAGAATAATATAAATGCACATGTGGTTGACTAGAGTCCCAATTCCACCCAAAAGAAGGAAAATGTATAGAAGAGCATACAACATCAATGGGGTATGCAGACATATAAAAATTGGGCTTTTTCCTACCCGAGGAATTCTTGGAGTTCTAGAAAATGTTGAAGGCCAATATGTCCACCCAAATAAAGATTTTCCCTGTATTTATTACAATGTTGGCCATTTGAATCCACTCCATATGAAAATGGATGGTTTTCTCATCCCCATAAAGTCTTCATATCATGGCAATCGAAATTTTGTAAGGCCTTTTGAGCTCATGGGACAGGACTAGGCGTTGTCCCTAATTGAGATTTCTTTCTTCGTCACACCACTAATCCTCCATTAATTCCTTGAAATTTTATTTTCCCTCCCAAATTTTCTCAAAAAAGGCTCGTTCAAGGAAATTGTAGGCCCTATGAGGTGATATCAGAGTCCAATATCCTTTGGTCTTAAAGACGCTATCAAAAACTTTTATTTTCTCAGAAATGTAACAATACCTTGGTCGAGATGTTTGAGGCACCAATATTATGCTTCATTGTAAGGGAACAACATCAGACGAGAAACCATCAGGTGCATACAACTCTTTTCAATATTCTGATAAAAATTAGGCTCTCAACCTCAAGTACAACAAATGGAGACTACTGAGAAGAACCAATTATCTATGATCTTAGATATACCTCTAGATTATATTATTCATTTTGTTTCCATCTGAAATGTTTACAACCCTTCCTACACCATGGATCCCACTTCATCAACCCTTTTTTGAGAGATGAGAAAGTAGAACAATTAAGATGATCTCTTGAATCATTCCTGTGAAATGTTAAGGGATTAGTTTATCAATTTAATTCATACACATATATTTGAGGATAATAAAACACCACAAAGGATTGATCATGAGTATTTGTAGATTGATGTGTGTTCCTTGTCTCTCTTTTCCCAGCATCGCTTCATTTCCAACAAGCGTTCATAGCCCCAATGAAGTTTCCTAGGTATCATAAAAGAATATCCCCGTTACCAGTGAGTGTCCATAGCCCCGACGGGTTTAGTTGCACTTCCTACACCATTGACAATTCTCTCAACTTCCTTGTGATTTTTATTTTGCATTCACCATTATATATATATATATATATATATATATATATATTGTTGTTGTTGTTGCAACATGGGTGTTTTAGGAAGCAGGGCTATACAAGAGTTGCTTTGATATGATATACTCAGCCAATATCTTGTCCTTATGGGTATACTTGTTGGCATTTTTTACATGCAGCGTATGATTGTCATTGATGGAAAGTAAAACATCGATGATGGCTTGAGTACAACAACGATGATCAGCAAAGCAGTGATAATCGGGGAAGAGAAGCAATCGTGATCATTGGATCACCAATTCAAAATTCCCGACGGTTGTCAAATCTCAATGTAGACAAGAAGAGTGCATTGAAGAGGAGGATAGATCTCAGGAATTAAATCCAAGCACGGGATCCGACCATCGTCGGATCAAGGAGAACCTGCACGTTCTTTAAAGTGCAAGGAGTAGCGGGCTCACAAAATCCTGAAAGAAGGAGGACCATCCATCATCAGGCAGGACACGTGGGGAAATATCGTCAGTTTGCTGACTGGAGAGTCAAAGGAACGGGGTTTTGTAACCTCTCAAAATCGCGATATGCAAAATCACGACTTAATATGAGTCGTCATATCAAGGTTTGATCTGGATCGTCGATCCCAATCCATTTTGGAGTTTCGCGGATCAAGAGTTGGAGATGTCAAAGAATAATAACCACAAGAATCCCAAAATCGCGATATGCGAAATTGCGACTTAATCTGAGTCGTCAGATCAGGGTTTGATCTGGACCGTTGATCCCAGTCCATTTCAGAGTTTCGTGGATCGAGATTTGGAGATGTCAAAGAATAATAACCACAGGAATCCTGAAATCGCGATTGCGGTATCGCGACTTAATCTGAGCCATCAGATCAAGGTTTGATCTGGACCATTGATCCCAATCCATTTCGGAGTTTCACGGATCAAGAGTTGGAGATGTCAAATAATAATAACCACAAGAATCCCAAAATCGCGATATGCGGAATCGCGACTTAATCTGAGCCGTCAGATCAAGGTTTGATTTGGACCGTTGATCCCAGTCCATTTCGGAGTTTCGCGGATCGAGAGTTGGAGATGTCAAAGAATAATAACCACATGAATCACGAAATCGCGATATGCGAAATCACGACTTAATCGCAGCCGTCAGATCAAGATGTGATCTGGACCATTGATTCGACCCCATTTCGGAGTTTCGTGGATCAGGACTTTGTAGTGACAAGAAGATTGAACATCAAGAATGTCGAAATCGCGAAATGCGAAATTGCAAAATGCTCTGAGCCGTCAGATCAAGTGTTGATCGGGACCGTTGATCCCACGCCATTTCGGGGTTTCGGGGATCGTGACTTGGAGAGTCGATATGCCTCATCTCTAGATTCAGGAAATGTGAAATCGCGAAAGCGCCTTATGCATAAGGTTGTGGTCACAGCCCTTGGTCACATCAGCGAGAGATGGAGGAAAGAGCTAGAGAAACCAATCTCCTTTTTGGGGATCGTGACTGGGAATGTCGAGACACATGGTCACACTAATGCTGAACTACCGAAAGCCGAAATGCCGAAATGAATGCAAGATCCCTTGGAATCAATCCAACGGTGCAGGTGAATTTGAACAAGATCGGAGGGCTACTGTAGCACGTCGCAGTATAACTCCTAGAAACCATTGATGGTCTCTGCCAGATAATTCGAAGAGACCTCTGTGTGATCGCCAGAGGAGATGAATAATATCTAAGCTTCGTCCAGTGAAGCAAGACAATTTTTAGGGGGATTGACAGATGGATGAGCGTTGAAGTCTGTAACTGAAACATAAGGCATAAGCTCGACTGTGCTAGAGAAGACGAGGAGTCTCAACTGCCAGAGAGGCTGAGGAATATCAGTGAAACACCCAGTGATACTGAACGCGTGGCAGGAACCACCAGAGAAGCTGAAGAGTTGCGATGATCAGGAAAAGCACTCGAGATGTGAAGGAGAGTTGGCACGGTGTGAGCCTGCAGAGGGATGGAAAATATTGCATGCACAAGGAGCACAGGGATGGGATAAGAATGTTGAACAAAGAAGAGATGAGGGTTGTTGTCAGGGAGAAGGATTCAAATGTGAGAAAGGAGGCAGAGCGCAGGGGAAGAAATGAACAGTAGAGGAAGGTTTCATTGAAGGGATATGGATCAGAGAGTATAAAAGGCAGAAGAATAGAAAGTGCAAGGGGTGTGCAGAAGACACTGAGGCAGACCGAGCAGAGTAGTGTAACAGAACAATGACAAGGCTGGTAAGCCATTGAATAACTTTATATCACTGTAATAAGTTTTAGTAACAAGGAATTTATATACCAGGGTGGTTGGGAGGTGCTAGGGAGGACTGGTGTCCTCAAAGGTTCAAGT
>SNQJ01S0018240.1:139224-149878 GCA_010110895.2 Picea sitchensis
TAGGAGAAGTATATTTTGAGGATTTTCCCTTTGACAGGGAGCTCCTCCATGTCTCCCTTCAATGCCTTGAGTCTAAAGGTTCCTGGACCAATCTTTTCATGGATTTGATATGGACCTAGCCACAATTTTTGGAACTTGGTGTGTTTTCTTTTCATCTCATTGGCCTTATCCCATTTAAGAAAAAGATCACCTTCTTGAAAATATTCATTTCCCATAGATGTTTTATCAAACCATATTTTGATAAGTTCTTGGTGGTGTAATAGATTATTTTTAGTTTTATCTCTTTCTTCCTCTAATTTAAGGAGCATGTTCAACCTCTGTTGCATTACTGGGAATTCCTTGTCTTGGATATATTGAGCTAGCTGCAGGGAGGGTAAGAAAGTGTGAGTAGGAAAGATACCCTCTTGTCCATATACTAGGAAGAAAGAATAATTTCCTAGGGAATCCTTAGGTGTCATTTTGTCATCCCATAGGGCATTGGGGAGGGATAGATATCAATTTATCTAGTGTTGTGTTACATTCCTTTTCAAAATTTTGATTATATTTTTATTAGTGGATTCTGCTATCCTATTACCCTTAGAATAATAATTAATTGAATATGTTATTTTAATGTTCTTTTCAAGTGCATAATCATTCCATGTTAATGAAGATAAATATTTGGCATTGTCAAATAGTAAGGATTATGGGACACCAAATCTAGTCACAATGTAAGAATCAAGAAAAAATATCACCTGATTTTCATTCACAACTTTGAGAGGAATTAATTAACTCCACCTAGTTAAATAATCTGTGGTAGTAAATATGTACTTGTGCAACTGAGAAGAGTTAGGGTTGATTTCTTTAATCAAATCCAAAACCCATTGTTGAAATGGACGTTCAATTGAAACTAGTTGTAGAGGAAAAGAAATCTTATTTATTCTTGTAGCTGACTTTTGGCATTCTTGACATATTATTTCATATGCATGTGAATCCCTGAATAAAGTAGGTGAATAGTAACATACCATAATGATTTATTGTTATGTCGGGTCTCCTCTAAAGTGTCCTCCATTTGGGCCATCATGTAGTTCAAAAAGGGCCTTTTCTGCATCTTCATTTTCCAAACATATAAGGAAAACACCATCATAATTATTCTTGAATAATATCCCCTAAGCAAGGTGGTATTGGGATAATTTGAGCCTAAGGGATATTTTTCTTTTTTGGTTCCATATATTATGGAGATGAACCATGTGTCAAATAATATTTCATTTCATAATACCATCGATTAATGTTGGAAGGAATGTAGCAAAATTCCTTTTCTAATAGACTCTAATCCTCATAGAGTTCATCTTCATCTCATTTATCTTCTGTTGATTCAATTTCCAACTTGTAGAGTCCTTTTCCTTTCACAATATTAGCATGCTTTATGTCTAGATCATACTCTTGTAAGGTTATCATCCAATTATCTCTTTTGTCTCCCAAATCCCTCTGCACCAAGATGTTTCTCACAACAGGGTAAGGTACTATCACTTTGGTCTTAGATTTGATTAAGTAGGGTATAAAATGTTTGATAGGATTAAAAAAATCATAGGCTTTCTTATCTACTTCTGGATAATCCATTTATTCTCCTTGCAACACATAACTCATAAAAGTAATTGGGAATTCATTGCCTTCATTATTCTTCTGTGTGAGGACAATGGTAAATGCATTGTTGGAAAAAAATGTGTAGAGTATGAAATCTTTGCAAAAATATGGGCTCATCAATGCAAGGGCTTGAGCTATCTCTTCCTTGATCTTTATAAATGATTCTTTCTCCTTAGGCTTCCATTTGAAAACTGCATTTTTCTTTATCATATCGTGAAGAGGTTTGACAATTTCGACAAAACTTGGGACAAACTTCTTACAAAATCCATTTTCCCCTTAAATGATTGCATGGATTTCTTGTTATGGGGAAAATGAATCTTTGATATGGATTAAGTTCTTTCAAGTTCTATCATCATATCATTTTTAGATACAATAAATCCCAAAAAAATGCCTTCTTTGACTGCAAAAACAAATTTCTTTGGATTTAGTGAAATGCCATACCTTCTGCATAAAATTAAAGATCTTCCTTAGATGGCATATATGATATTTTTTGTCCTTGGAGAATATAGTGATATCATCCAGATATACTACTACATAGTCACCCATTAGTCCTCTGAATGAAATGTCCATGGATCTTTGAAAATTTGCCAATACATTTATGAGTCCAAATGGAATTTTCTTGTAGATTGCTTGGATGGCATGATATGTTCATCATAGGTACTCTCTCAAACAAAAATGTGCACAGGAGGCTTCCAAAGATGAAGTTCTTCATATTTCCTTGATTGTAGCCTATCAATTGAGACTTCAAGCACATCAACAATGAAGTACTCCAATCATATATAGTAGGTCTCAAACGCTCAAATAAATATAACATCATCATTATTGAAGATTTATGTAATGATGCATATCATGTCATCCAAGAAATCGTCAAAAAATGATTTTAAGGTTGAGGCTCTCTAAATGTTTTATTGGGAGTTGGATCCAAACCTTCTATGTCTCAACCAAGCAATAAATCACAATGTATACATTGATCATAAGACCAATGGATATATTTCCTTTCAAATTGACTACGTCACCTCAATGGGATAGCCCAATAAGGAAGTATATATCCTCGGTCTCAATCTTCAAGGATTTCTTGTTAATCATGAATGCATCAGCGTTAAGGTCCCAATAATCGATAAATGTTTCAAGCAATCTTTGTTGTACCTTAATCCCATTGCAACGGAAGAAATTGTAAAGTCCACATAATTGGAGGGATTCTTCAGCCTCCATGTCATCCATGACCACATTAGCAACTTTCCATGCTCTCTTTCCTTCCATTCAATCACCATCTTGCAAACATTTTTCAAAATATTGAGCTAAATTTTTTATTTATGAAATTTTACAGAGATATGCATGGCTTACTGTTAGGACAGTCACATACATATGCTACTATTACTATCAGGGAATGCATACATATATTCGTGTACACAACCCATGTAAACGAAGGATTCATACATGGTCGTCTACTTTAAAAAATAACTTGAAAACTCAAAAATTACTAAAATAAAAAAATGCATGAAAATGGAGAGGAATGAATGGTCTCTTACCTGGTCCAAGCGGTTTCAAATTTTAAGCTCTATGCACTTCGTACTAACCCAAAAATTTTGAAAGGTAAAAAGGTCTCCAAGTGCTTTCCAAGTGGTAAATATTCAAATGATATGGTAAAAATGTGTTTTTCACCTATTTCAACCCATTTTTTCCACTTTTTACATAGTTTTCTACCCCCTTTGAAATGTTTTATGTCATTTTGACTAATGAAAATGCTTTGGAGAGGTTTTTTATGCATTTTTCCTTGAGATATGTCTCTTTCTAACAGGTGTTGTTACATCTGGTGGTGTTTTTCAACTTCTTCGGTAGGTATTATGCTCCTTACTAGCATGGTTTCATTCCACTTGCATAATGCATTTATCCATACTGATCACATATCTACCATAGGTTCAACCCCATTCATTGTGGAATTACACCCTCAAGATACTCTAAAGGTGGTGTTTATGGATGATAGAGCTTACCTCTTCATGGGTGTTCTAGTTAGTACCTCACTACCCATTTTGGCACCCATGCTACAATTTTTTTGTAGGCTCGAAAGCCCTGTTTAGTTCTACCATGACTTTGCATTGAAACTTCATGTATTCTCCTCATATTTTGTTGGCCAATAACCTGCAGGGCTTCCAAAAATTTGTTGTGCTAATTTTTACTTTCATTCCATAGTGATCACTCATGCTTTTGGGGCCTAATGCCAACTTCATCTTGTTGTCATATAGCCACTTTTATATGCATTATCAAAAAGTTACCAGCCTTGCAATACTATCCTTTACGACTTGACACCTTTTATCCCTGGAGGAAAATTCCCTCGAACATCCATATCCTGCATGCATTTCCTTGCATTGAGCATAGGTATGTTCCTTGCGCACATAACTAGTTTGCTCATATCTCTTCCTATCGACTTCGACACATCTTGCTCTGGGACAGGGATCTACAGTCATTTTTAGTGCCTTTTGGATTGCAATCATCAGTGGTAGGTTCCCTGGCTATTGATAGTGTAAATACATCAATATCCTCTGATCGGTAGATTCTATCAGGTATTCGACATCATATCCTTTATTCACACTTGTTAGATTGTACTAGGTACCTTGATTCCCATTATCATTATCGATGGGTTGTCTCATGTTTGTTAAAAATATAAATCAATGATAGGTAATCAAAAGGTGTCTCACTATGTTCGACTTCAACACATATATTCACATAGTAGGGACTCGTACCATGACTATTTGTTTTTAAGACCTCAAGTGAAGTACTCACCTCTTTTTTGCTCCTACCCGACTTGTATTGATTGTAAAATCCTCTTAGACATTGGTACTTGAAAATGATCAGTTTGTTCACTCCATTGGCTCAATATATCCTCTATTTGATTCTAAGATATAGCTCCATTGTGTATCTATTCGTGGATATTATCTACATTTGCATGGATCCACTGTGTATTTTTCGTGTGGCCATGATCGATACTTTTATCACATGGATCCACTGTGTACATTTTCGTGGCCATGGAAATAAATTATGATTTCATTACTCATGGATCCATAGTGTACTTGATTTTGTGGCCATTATTACATCACTTCTGAGCATGCCCAACTTGGGAAGAGATTATCTTACTCGTTTCTATTGTAGGTACTATTCCAAAATTGGTTTTCAACTACTCATACCAAGGCCCCTCCACAATCTCATGACTATTTTGTAATGTATTTCGGCCATCAGTTGTTCTTCCAACCTCACACATTAGGGGACATATATGTTATAGTGTCACTTGACACCATATATGGTTATGATGACTCATTGGCCTCAGTTACATCATTTTCCCTGCTTGCAGGACCAAAATCCCCATTTTCCTCCCAAAAAATACTTAAAAAAAACATATTTCTTTATGTACATGACTCTCCTTAAAGAAACTCATGTATGTACACCCCTTGCTAATTAGAAACCCATGTACATATTAATTTGGCTAATAATAATAATAATAATAATAAATCCTGACATTTTGGACATAGTTGATGGGTTCCTCAGGTTCCTGACATTTTGGACATAGTTGATGGGTTCCTCAGGTTCCTGACCTCTTGTAGCCCGTCCATAACTACTCTAACTATAAAAAAGGAGTATAAATTAGAGCCTTGGGGTGGAGGAAAAAGAGAATAGAGAAATGCATCCTCATGATGACATTTTCATTATATTCCTACAAGTCCCCTTTTCCCCTTGCATATAATATTTTCCTTGCCATATGAAAACCCTTGTTTTCATAAGTTGTGTTCTCCCTATCTTGTCAGGAAGAAATCCTTTTCCTTCCTTGTACCTCTTTGAACAAAAGTATTGGAGGTATTGTTTTTAATCTCTAGCCTTGGGTAGGGGAACTTGGAGCCCAGTTTTAGGGCCATGATGGAGTAGTTATAGGTTGTAACCAACATTTATGTTATTCATAATAAAAGATCTCTCGTTCTCATCCAATTTCATTTGTTGATTCATGTTGTTGATAGATTATCTATATATTGATTTAAAGTTATTATGAAATTTGAAATTATAACATTTAGTTAGTTATTATATAAATACCTATTTGCAGTTGCTTGTCTCTTTGTTTGCAGGAGGTCTCAGAGGATCATTGTGAAATATTTCTGGAGAGAAAGTCTTCGAGTAGGATCGACATCAAACATCAAAATCTAGTTTTTTTCTCTTCTCTTTATTTTGAAAGTTAGTTATTGCAAAGTAGTTACTTTTAATTGAGTGCTTTATTTGAGTCTAAGAGTGGTTATTTAGGGTACCTCTATGCTTTTTCCCTAAATCATAGCCATAGGAATTTGTTTTCTATAACACAATCCATGATTTCCCTTATCTTCTTGTGATCTACCGCCACTCCTTCTGTTGATATTGTGTGGCACAAATATTGGATCTCTTTCTGAAATAAATCATGCTTACTATATTTTGCGTATAGCTAGTGATATCTTAGCATTTTTAACACTATCCTTATATTTTCTTCGTGCTCTTCCTTAGTCTTGGAATACACCAAAATATCATCAACAAACTGCATGAAAAACTTATCCAAATATTTGTTGAGAACATTATTCATTAGGCACATGAATGTAGATAGTGCATTAGTAAGCCCAAATGGCACAACCAAAATCTCATTGTGTCCATGCCTCATTCTAAAAGTTGTCTTATGGATCTCTTCATATTTAAACCTGACTTAGTGATCTCCAGATCTCAAGTCAATATTAGAGAAAACTGTAGCTCCTCCGAGATGATAAAAATATCAGGAATTCACAAAAATGGGTACTTTTTCTTGATGGTCATGTTATTCAACTGTTTGAATCAATATACAACCAAAATGCACCATCCTTATTTTTTGTGAATAGTATTGGTGCTCCCCACGAGGATACACTCGACCTGATATACACTTTATCCATCATCTCCTTCAACTGCACTTTCAATTCCATCAATTCATGTGTACTCATGTTGTAGGTTACTTTTGATGTTGGTACTGCTCCAGGCACAAGATCTATTGAAAATTTGAGATATCTCTTAATAGGAAGTCCAAGAACCTCCTCTAGGACTAAATCCTTAAACTCCCACAACACTGGGTTATTCTCAACCTTCATCTACTTTCTTTTTGTTGTGTTGAGCACTTGTATTGCGTTCAAAGGACACCCTTTTTGAATGAATTTATTAAGTTGTAGTGATGATATTTGTCTAATTGAAATTGGCTTCTGAATTCCTTGCAACACCCTCATGTTACCTTCTGTATATTCACACTCTAAGGTCTTATCATAAAAATCCGTTTTTTCCTTATGAAAAACTAACCAGTACATGCCTATAATCACATCATATGATCCTAGGGGTAGGATATTAAAGGATGTTTTTGTATGCAGTCCACTCATTTCAAATGGACAAGCCTCTACCACTTCTACCACTTTTCTCTTAGTTCCCATGGCTAATTGGACCAACCATGCCTTTGCATGTTTCTTTCTCTGTAAGGCACATGCTTCAACAACTTGAGATGAAACATAACTAATATTAGAACTAGGGTAAATCAAAATAGATATAGGTTGCTTGGCAATTATACCTTCCAGCTCCATCAAAAAATATTTGTGGTGTTCTTTTTTATTCTCCACAGCTGCATATATTCTTGACACATTCCTAGCCACATCATTGACTGTAGTATCATTTTGAACATGCTAAACTCTTTTTGTATCATGTTGTGAGGGAAATATCTCAATAGATGTTCCTCTCTGCAACGTTAACACTTTAGATGCCCTTTCTTTGGATCCTCCACTCTTTCTCTTTCCTTCTTTGTTGACCTATTTCCACTCTGAAATGGAAAGTTTTTTTGGTGCACGTTTTTTCTCGAATGAATGAAGTGAGCAACTTTCTTTGGATTCTTGTATGTGAAATATATAAATCCCTTATTCTCGAATTATAGTCTTATGTTTTTTGTTCCAATCCCTAGGAGGCTCCTTCCTATGCTTGGATTGGTTGTAACAACACTTAGCATTCCTAATGGTATCCTCCAAGCTATTAGGCTCATTAATTTGATTTTTATCCTAATAGGACCGTGGTAACCCACTAAGGAAATGTTGTATCCTTGCTTTCTCATACTTGAGGTAAGGAACATACCTCAACATCTCTAAGAATCTCTTGGCATAGGCGTACATGGTAATATTCCCCAATTTGTGTTCATGGAAGTCATTAATCTTTACATCAAAGTATTTATCTGATAGGTATGCCTTCCTAAAATACTTCTCAAATTGTTTCCAAATCATATTTATTTCCTTCAATCCCTTGAATTCCTTGAGATATTCCCACCATATGGAAGCTCCCCCATTTAGATTGAATATGGATATCTTTTCTTTTGTATTTTTCGAGTAATTGTGTACCCAAAAATACTTTCTCATCCCCAACAACCAAGCCTTGACTACTTATCCTTTCTTGATCTCTCCATCAAAGGTAGGTGACTTACCCTTCTTGAATTTTTCTTTCAAATAACTATGTGAGTGTCTCTTTTTCTTCTTCCTAGGAACACTTGATCTAATATCATTGCTGGACAACTCCTCAGTAATGGCCTTCCCACTATAATACTATGTGTAAATACTTCCATTATCTCTACCCTTCTGTTGATAGGTCTGAATGGCCTGTCAAGCATGTAAGGGAGAACACCTGATAGATGGTCCCAATTAAACCCACTATTGTTTGGCATAGAGTTTCTAACAAGTATGTTGGCTTGGTTGCCACACAAAAAATTATCTAATATGAATATGAGAACATAATGTTCTCAAATGAATTTAAATCTAAATTTAAATCTAACATATACTTTCTAAGGCTATTCTAAATGAAATTCTATGCTACTCTAACCTATCTTGATCAAGAGCGATTTATTGAAAATGAGTATAATAAAGAATATTACTATCTGCAAAAGAATAAGTTCACATATGCAAATAATGTATTAATATAGTAGTCAAATAAGTAGACTAACAATTAATTTCTTGGCCTACTTATTAGATTATTTCTATACTCATAAGGAAATTCAGACAATATAAATATATAGAACATAGTAAATAAGAAACTCATATAACCATGCTCCATAACATCCATACAATAGACATATACATAAAGAAAAGTCTCATATGAAAATATCTATCTGGAAGTTTCTAATAATTTATCTTGCTCTATTAATCACACAATAAAAATATTGTTCTGATACAACACAGATCAAAATCCCTTTCTCATTTTCAGTCCCTTCTTTTATAAAACAAGAGGGAGTGTTTGCATTTCAAAATTGCATGTTGTCGGGGGACATTTAGGATTTGTCTCTTCATATTCCATATTCATATTACAACAAGTGAGAAAGTATAAAAATAAAAATGGATTAGTTACAAAATCAAAACAATCATGAGACACGCTATGCTTCCATTTGGTCCTGATATTCCTTCTAGAGTGTGTAGGCTATTGATATTATGGTAGCTGCAGGAGGTATTTACCTCCATGTGTAAACCTGATGAGAATAGAATACTCCAGGAAGTAGAAGAAACCCTAATGAGTTGGATAATAACCCTAGAAGACATGTCAGCTCAAGAATATAACTTGTATTAGGTTATTAGCCTCCAAGAGAAGAAGTCGGCCAGAAGAAACAATATATACTGAATAGACAGATACCCAGAATGAGAAGTCGTCCCAGGCAGTTAGCCAGAATTACTATAAATACAGGAGGCCAGTCGTCATTCTGGTAGGGAAGTCTCAGAATTGCAGAGCAGCACTTGTGCGCACTGCAGTGCCCAGTTTTGTGTGCAGGTTTGGAGGAGAGCTTCCATTGCAGTTGTTGTAGCTAGCAGATCATGTTTGTCTTGGACTATCTCTTGGTTAGGGTTTGGACTATCTAATCATATCTTGTTGGTGCGCTATCCTTTGGGAAAGGAGCGCTACCCTTCGTTTGGATATCTAGCCTAGGGTTTGATTCAAGAGTGATTCTCTTTCAAGGTTAAGGTGCTCAGAGGGTGGCTTTGGCCTATGTTTGGGTGACAATAGTGATATTATCAATGGTAAAATGAGTACATCCATTATATTCTAACAATTTATGGGCCCACACCTCCTTGATTCAATCTAACCGCTGGAAGGAAACATAGCCATAAGGATATGAATCTTGTTGAAGAACTGTTGCTAGGGTTTCTAGCAAGAGAAATCACCAAAGCACTGCAGCTAGGGTTACTAGCAGGTGTAGTTGTAGAAACTCGATTCCTCTCATTGAGTCACCTTAAGTGAAGACATTGACCTAATTTATGGATATATCAGTGTTCCCTAGCCTAGCGCATCTCCTGGTACTCTCAGCAAGTCAAGACGTCAAGTTTGAGTTTTTGGTCAAATCTAGGGTTGAACAAGTCAAAGAATCCATGACCTACTCTATGAAGTCAGAAAACAAGTTAGATGGAGATTCTAACTTCAAAGCATGGAATACAAGGATTGAACTCATCCTTTCCAAGAATAAAGTGTTGGATATTGTGAAAGGAAAGATCGTGGAACCAGATTTTGAAGAAGGAAAAGAGAAGGAACCACAGAACGTTGCAGTTATGGAGAAGTTCAAAGATGGTTACATCAATACCATGAGTATCATAGTGGACTCTATAAAATACCACTTGATACCCTACATCTCCCATATTGACACATCGAAGAATATGTACGATGCCCTAACAAACCTCTTCTTAGTTAGAAACATTGGACAAATAATAAGTCTAAAGAATGAACTCTGTGACATGAAATGAATGATGATGATAACATAACATCATACTTTGTGAGGATATCCTAGTCAAGAGATCAACTAAAAACCATTGAATAGATCATTTCAAAGAAGGAATTGGTAAACATAGTAATCAATGGTCTTCCCAAGACGTGGGATGAATTTTCCACAAGCATGAACACAAGAAAGGAGTATCCTACATTTGAAGAACTTTGGACTTGTTGTGCTCAAGAAGAATCCAGGATCAGTGCAAAAGAGAAACCCAAAAATAAGTACGATGATTAGGCC